>WNWK01043315.1:0-15564 GCA_009830355.1 Cherax destructor
CCGGGACTTGGTCCAGTTAATGGTCCCTTTCTTCCAACCCGGGGGAAGAACAGGGTTTGTAAACAAGGATGCCCATTTTTTGAGGCATCTGTGGCCAAGTGGTCTAGAACGTCACTTGGGAACCTTGCCAAATGGTCATGACGTGATTTCGAACCTTCCCATTACGATCTTTTTTGTATATACCCGCCTGTTTCTGCGTGGTGCACTGATAAAAAAATCGCTTGTGGGTCAAGACTTTACGGGAAATTGAAAAAGCTTGGTGTCATGCTTGAGGCCCACTGGTTTGCCCGTGCTGGCTTTTAAACAAGGCCCCCAGCTTTTGAGGCATCTGCGGGCGTATCTAGACCAGGGGTCCCCCCTTTTCACTAGGGGGGCCACATCGTATATTTTACAAAATTTTCGATGGCCAAAGAAAAAAATATTAGTCTTATAAATAAATAAATATAAATCAATGAATAAAATTAAAATGAATGAATAAATTTTATTTGGAGCCTTTTGTAATCATCATGACATGATTTAAAAAAAAAAAGTAAAATTACAAAGAAACAATTCCATACTTACACTGAGAAAGGATATATGGTAAAAATAAAAAACATGGCCAATATAATCAATTACTGAACTACAGATGAGAAAAGCAGGCACAAGATTAGTTACATAAGTTAAAAGGGAAAATAGAAGCAACAGGTAAGAGAGGGAAAGGTTTATAAACTAAAAGAGGGGGGTTGGGGTAAGATATAAACAACTATTGGAGGATAGATGGGCTAGTGAGAGTATAGGCAACGGGGTTGAAGATGTATGGAGTAGGTTTAAGAATGTAGTGTTAGAGTGTTCAGCAGAAGTTTGTGGTTATAGGAAAGTGGGTGGGGGAGGGAAGAAGAGCGATTGGTGGAAGGGGAGGATGTAAAGAGAGTAGTAAGGAAGAAAAAGTTAGCATATGAAAGGTTTTACAAAGTAGAAGTGATGAAAGGAAAGGGAAGAGTATATGGAGAGAAAAAGAGAGGTTAAAAAGGGGTGGTGAAGCAATTTAAAAAGAGCAAATGAGAGAGTGGGTGAGATGTTATCAACGAATTTTGTTGAAAATAAAAAAAAAATTTTGTGTGAGATTAATAAGTTGAGGAAGCCTTTTGGAACAAAAAGGATTGTACATTTAAAAAAAAAAAAAGGAGAGGGGAGTTATTAAATGGGCAGTTAGAGGTAGCGGGGAAAATGGAGGGGAAAATTTTGAGGAATTGTTAAATGTTGATGAAGATAGGGGAAACTGTGATTTCGTGCATAGGAAAAGGGAAAAACATCTTGTAGGGGTGAGGAAGAGCTATTTTGGGTGTGGGGAAAGTTCGTGAGGCCGTGGGTAGAATGAAAGGGAAGGGCGGGTGGGAATGATGGGATAAAGATAGAAATGTTAAAAGCAGGGGGATATAGTTTTGGAGTGGTTGGTGCTATTATTTAATAAATGTGTGGAAGAGGGTAAGGTATCTAGGGGCTGGCAGAGAGCGTGTATTGTTCCTTTGTATATAAAGGCAAAGGGGACAAAAAGGGGTGCAAAAATTATAGGGGGGAAAAGTCCGTTGTAACCCAAAAAAAATGAGAGGAAAAAAATTTTTAAAAAATTTAAAATAAAGACGGAAAAAGGGTGCTGAAAAAGGGGGTTTTTGGGAAAAGGGAAAAGGGGTGTAAAACCAATTTTCAGTAAAACATTTTTAGGGGAACATATTTAGGGTAAAAAGGTAAAATTTTTGGGATTTTATATTTAAAAGGCGTTGAAGGGGGGATGGGGGGTGTGGGATGTGAAAGTTTTGAGGATAGTGGGGGTTTGGGGTTAGGGATGGGGGAGAGAGGGAGATTATTTCCTAGTAAAATAGGCCTTAGACAAGGATGTGGGATGTCACCAAACTATTCCCAAAATATTTATAGATGGGGTTGTAAGAGAAGTGAATGCTCGGGGGTTGGCAAGGGGGGGGGTTAAAAAGAAAAAAAAAATCTAACACAAAGTGGGAGTTGCCCCAGCTGCTTTTTCTGATGACACTTTTGCTTTTTGGGGGAAATTTTGAAGGGGAAAGGGGAAAAGGTTTGGGTGAGTTTGGTAGAGTATGTAAAAAAGGAATTGAAAGTGAAAATAGGAAAGAGTAAGGTGATGAGGATAACAAAAAGATTGGGGGATGAAAGGTTGGGAAAACAGATTGGAGGGGGAGAGTATGGAGGGAGGTGAATGTATTCAGATAGATAATTAGGAGGGCATGTCAGCAGATGGGTCGATGAAGGGAGGTGAATCATAGAAATAATGAGGGGAAAAAGGGAAATGGTGCACTTAGGAGTCTTAAAAGTATAGTTATACCAACACTCTTATATGGGGTGAAGCATGGGTAGTGAATGTTACAACAAGGAGAAAAGGGTGGGGACAATGGAGATGTCATGTTTGAGATCAAAAGTGTGGGGTGAATATAACGCGAATTTGTAGTGTGGAAATTAGGGGAGGTGCCCCGGGTTACCAAGACTAATTTTCCAGGGGGGGAGAGGTTTTTGAGGTGGTTTGGACATGTAGAGAGGATGGAACAAAGTAGAATGACTACGGGGTGTATAAATCTGTAGTGAGAGAAAGGCGGGGTAGGGGTCGGCCTAGGAAGTTGGAGGGAGGGGTAAAGGAGGTTTGTGTGCGAGGGGCTTAGACTTCCAGCAAGACGTGTGTGGCGTGTTAGATAGGAGTGAAGAAGACAAATGGTTCGGCAGGCGGACTTGATTTCCCTGATATTCCATGCTTACAGATGCCAAAAGCATAGATTTGCACTATTTTGCTTTTGGTTGGATAAAATTCGTGGTGGATGCATTCTCAGTTTGTGCAGACCCAGAACTGTCTACAGTCTTCTGCAGCCAACATCAAGCTGCGCCCTCGTATTCAATTTTTCATTTTGTCCCTTCTGTCCTCCAATGTTATTAGGTTGAGTTCCCTTAACCTCTCCTCACAAGACATACCCTTTAGCTCCGGGACTAGTATCGTTGCAAATCTCTGCACTTTCTCCAAGTTCTTGGCATGCTTGATCAGGTTTGGTTCCAAATTGGTACTGCATACTCCAGTAATGTCTCTTTAGATGTGTAAAAGCTAGTTTTAGATGTGTTAGTTAGTTAGTTACCATTTTGTCCTAGGCACATGTCATTGACCTTTGTTGTATGTGTTTTTATGTGTAAGGCCTTAAAAGTCCGCCCCGCCGGGTTGAACCAGGCTCTCCGTGCGTGAAGCGGGCAGCCACCGGGCCCCGGGGCTGTGTGTGTGTGTGTGTGTGTTTGTGTGTCTGTGAATGTGTGTTTTGGTTGTACTCACCTGTTTGCTCACCTAGTTGTAATTGCATGGGTCGATTCACAGCTCCTGGCCCCCCTCCCTGGTCCTTCTGTGTGGTGTGTGTTTTTACTCACCAAATTGTACTCACCTAATTGTTGTTGCGGGGGTGGACTCAGCTCCTGGCCCCGCCTCTTCGCTGCCCCTACTGGGTCTCTGTTCTCCCTGCTCCATAGCTTTATCATACCCTTTTTAAAACATGTATGGTTCTCGCCCCCACTATATCTTCCCTAAACTTTTCCCACTTCCTGACTACTCTATGGCTGAAGAAATGCTCCTAACATCCCTTTGACTCATCTGATCTTCGTTTCCCAGTTGTGCCCTTTTTTTCCCTGTGTTCCCTTTTGGAACATAATGTCACTATCTACCTTGTCGTTTCCCCCCATATTTTTATTTTTATATGTCCCCTTAACCCTTCTGTCCCCCAGTTTTTTTAGTTTTTTCCCCTCAACCTTTCTTCAACACAGTTCCTGAGCGGGAATAACCTTGTCGCAAACCTTTACTTTCTCTAATTTCTTGACGTGTTGACCAGGTGTGGGTTCCAGACTGGTGCCATTCTCTAGTAGGGGCCCTGACGTCCCGGTGCAATGTCTTGAACGATTCCTTCTGGTAACGGAACGCTAATTTGGTTGCCAGTCCCCCATATGCCCGCAGTTTCTGGTTGTGTGTTTCCGAGACGTTTTGGGGTTATCCCCCCCAAAGGTTTTTCCCCTTTTGATGGGGTTGAGCCTTTTACCTAACCTGTACTCTGTCAGCGGTCTTCTTTGCCCTTCTCGATCTTCATGATTTTGCATTTGGGGGGTTTAAATTCGAAAGCCATTTGCTAGACCAAATGTCAACTTGCAGTTCAAAGCCCTCTTGGCCCTCACCCGAGGGTTTTTTCCCTATAATTTCACATCTCCGAACAGAACACTTCTGAGTCTATCCCGTCCGTCATGTCATTCACATATCCAAGAATAGCACTGGTCCTAGGGACCCCTGCGGGAAACCCCTCATCCCCGGGGGCCCCCTTTTTGTGTTGTTGAACCTAAACTTAATATTAGTTAATATAGCTAAAACGAAAGGGAAAAAAATGCAAAAAAAAATGATACTAATTGTTTTTCCTCTAAATATATTTTCACATTTCTGGGGGGAGAATATTACATATTCTTCCATATATCAAATTCCCCTTATATTTTTAAAATTTTATATATTTTTTTTTATGACAATTACATGGTGGGAGTTTTTTAGTTTACTTTTGATGATCATTATTTCTTTATTTTCTTTATTTTTAGTAAGTTTTTTACATTCCAATCTCTATTGTCTTTATTTTCACATTATTTAAAAAATTCTGGCACGCTCTTCAAGACATACATTTTACAAAAATTTTTTTTTGAACGTTTACTGTACACGACTAAAGCTAAATTTTCCCTCCACCATATTCAACAACATCTTCTGTCTTCTGAGAACTTCCAAAATTTGCCTACTGGCAGCAGGACTTATCAAGACTTATTTGGAAACTGGGTAACTCACGTTGATGGCTTTTGAACAATAATAGTGAGATAAAAACCACCGGGAGGCAGAACTCACATTTTAGATTTAGAACACTCATATAATGAACAAGTGATCTGGAGATGAAGAGTTTCCCATGACACAAACAAGAAGCCACCAGGAAGTACAAGAACTCACCTTAAAGATGTAGTTGTAGAGCACACAGAAACAAGCCCAAAACGCACTTGTAGAGACAGCAGTCCTCACCTGGAGGCAGAAGAAAGTGTCTACAGAACTTACCTGGAGATAGGAGGGCGGATGTAGCCGGGCGAGTCACCAGCTCTGGCTCCAGGACGATGGAGTCCTCGGTGGTCTCTGAGCCATCGTGGACGTAAGTGACGCGGTCGTTGTTGAGGTCTAGCAAGGTGAAGATGTTCTCCTCAGGTCGACGCCAGATGTGTACGTCAAGACGACCTCTGGAGGGCGCGTGATCACGTGGAACAACACACCTGACTCCCGGACACCGTACTGGCAACACAGAAGACAACATATTTACTGAAGCAACACTGGATTCCCCTAAAGCGCGAGACAACGTAATCTTGAATGATTGTTAAATTGTGGCCAAAAAACTAGCTTTGTTCCCCTGTCATATTGCAACACAATTAAATCTGATGTATGAAAAGGATATCGTCGAGTAATTCAGTGTTGGTTTAGATGGTCCTGAATGGCTTCCATCCGGCACAGCTGGCGCTGCTTTTACTTGGAACTTAGCATTTCATTTGATCTTCTTCTATCCCATACACGAAAGGAATAGAATTTATAAAGTTATCATCCTCACGGGAAAAGGAGGACGGGGATGGAAAAGACAGGAAAGAAAGGACACAGTAGGAGAGTAACGTTTCTGAAGGACAGAGAAAAGCTCAAAAAGGAAATATCGCCCGTTTCCCACCGAGGAGGGTGACCCAAAAAAAGAAAACTTTCATCATTCGACACTTTCACCATCACTCATAAAAATCACCGTCTTTGCAGAGGCGCTTAGATACCACAGCTTAGATGTCCCCCCAAACTGCCAATATCCCAAACCTCTCCTTTAAAGTGCAGGCATTGCTTCTCATTTCCAGGACTCAAGTCCGGCTAACTGGTTTCCTGAATCCCTTCACAAAATATTACCCTGCTCACACCAACAGCTCGTCAGGTCCCAAAAAACCCTTCGTCTCCATTCACCCCTATCAAACACGCTCACCCCGCTTGTTTGGGAAGTCCAAGCCCCTCGCCCACAAAACCTCCTTTACCCACTTCCTCCAACCTTTTCGAGGACGACCCCTCCGCCTTCATTTACTCTGCATTTATTGCATGAACGCCGGACCCCCAAAAATTCAACACAAAAAATACTGAAAACATTGCGTCTCTGGAATTCAAAGTAAAAGGAAGATGACTTGTGTAAAATTTTCTTCATTTTTAAAAAAAAAAACATGGAAAAGAAAACATGATAAAGTAATTTTCTCAAAAATTTTCAAAATAAATTCAGAAATTTACTATAATGTCAAAAAAATTTCCCGATTAACCAGATTAATTTTTTTAAAACGCAAGAAAAATATAGCATATTTTAAAATTCTTCAATTGGTTTCCTTTTCCCTTCTGCAGACAAGTTTTTGCCTAGGGACCAAGCCCCAAAAACGATACCTGGTTGATGACCTGATAAATTAAAATTTAACAGACCACACCCCTGACTAATCGTGAACTTGGAAACTTATCAAAAAACACCGAAGGCAGCAAAGGGGGTCTTTGGTAAATACCTTTAAATGAAGGAAAGCGACGTAAAGCTTCGGCCCCCTTACATTAGTTATTTCTTAGTGTACTCTCTGTAACTCTGTTTTTTAGTTTGTGGGGGTTTTCAATCTCGAAGAAATCTAGAATTTTTCGGGGGTGAATTATGATGCATTTTTTTTCTTATTCATTCTTGGGAAAAAAGATAAAGGGGGCTTCAGATATTTTCAGTAATTTAGACGGGTAAATTTATACGGGCAGTGAAGAATCCTGTAAATTCTCTGGATCTCAGATTTTAACGGGGACTGTTAATGTCCCAAACATTCAAAAAAAAAAAATTTTTTGGGGATCTTTTTTTTTGAAGGTTCTTTTATCCACCCAGTAATTTTCCTTGTATTTTATCACAAACTTTTCCTCTTCAGCTTCATTGCTTTTTCAGTCAGTTTTCTTTTTTTTTCATAGCAAAGAAAATAAATTTAACAATATATTGTTATCTACAGTCCACTGGAACGACCTATTTTATCTGCTTAAAATTTGTTGTGTTCTCAGTGGTTGACCTCTCACGTACATTCTAGTATCATAAAAAAAAGATGGTACAGTGGATAAAAAAGAAAACCACCACCCCCGTTTAAAGGTTAACTTTAAATTAATTCCCTGACCAAAGAAAATGCTACCTTGTCTACAGAGACTTAGTGCCCATAAGATTTATTTTTGAATCAACTGTTGCCAAAAACTGATCCTTGTGGAACGGCAGTTGTAAATAATTTTTTTTTTTGATTTCATCCATTTATGCAAACTTTTTGCTTTCTATTGGTGTGTAACTCCGGGCCCTTTTCCCAAATTTCCTTCAAAATTTTCAGTGGGGTGAATTTGGGTTTAGACCCCAAATTTCATGGGACTATCTGGGATTGGACTATTTAACAATGTTAAATATTCCAATCCCAGATATTTTTTCCCTATGATAACTGTAAAAAACCCCCAGATAGACTTCAAATTTTTTAGCATTAATAAATCTTCCAAAAACATACGTATGTTACTTTAGTGGGGTTTTTTTAGTCTCTAATTTTTAATTTTTTCAATAAAAAAATTTTTCACAATTGTACTTAATGTTCTAACCCACAAAAAAAAATTTGGGAATCAAACTGAAAAATAAACCTTAAAAATATTATGAAACCCTTTAAATTTCAACTAAATAAACCTTAAATATATTATGAACCTTAACTCTTATAAATTTAATAATATAAACCTTAACTACCTCATTTTTATGGGAAAATTCCCCTCAGTCATTCAAGAGATATATATTTTTTTTAGAAACCTACAGTGAATATTAAAAAATTTGGTTTTATTTAAATAATCTTTTTTTAACCTTACTATTGTTTAGTGACTTTAACCAACATTTCGTCTATTGGTTTCTGTATTAAACGGGGGAATAAACCTCAATAATAAACTTTTTCTTTTTAAACCGAAAACTGACTCTTTTTTTAAATTTTTCTTTAAATTAAAATTGGGGGGAAACATCCGATGGTATCCTGAGTTATTGTATTATTCATTTCACACATATGTACACAAATACATACGAACACATATTAAAAAAACCCTAAGCATAAATGCAGACATACATACAAATGTATACTATCATGCATACATGTACCTTGCATACAAATGCACATTATGATCATATATTTATACTTTTTTTTTAACAAGTGGCCGTCTCCCACCGAGGCAGGGTGACCCAAAAAAAAAAAAATCCCGAAAAGAAAATACTTTCATCATCATTCAACACTTTCCCCCACACTCATACATAATCACTGTCTTTGAAGGGGTAAAATACGACAGCTGGAATTGTCCCTCCCAGCTGTCACTATCCCCCGACCCCTCCTTTAAAGTGCAGGCATTGTACTTCCCATTTCCAGGACTCAAGTCCAAATAAACCCCAAATTTAAATGGTTTCCCCGAATCCCCTTAAAAAAAGTTACCCTGCTCACACTCCAACAAAAACCATTCGTCTCCATTCCTCCTATCTAACACGCTCACACATCTTGCTGGGAAATCCCAAACCCTTCGCCCCCCAATCCTCCTTTCCCTTCCCCCCAACCTTTTCTAGGACACCCCCACCCCTTTTTCCCTTCCCCCCCCCGATTTATACGCTCTCCAATTCATTCTTTTTTTTTATCCATTCTCTCTAAATGACCAAACCACCTCAACAACCCCTCTTCACCCTCCCCCCAAATACTTTTTGTAACTCCCCCCCTTCTCCCCCTTTCCCATTCCCAATTTTCTGCATAATATTTAACCCACATTGCCCTTTGACAGGACATCTCCACTGCTTCCCCCCCCCCTCCTCGCTGCAGCATTTGCAACCCATGCTTCACACCCATATAAGAGTGTTGGGTCCCCTATCTTTTGTACTTTCCCCTTCTTTGCCTCCATGGATAACGTTTTTTCCCCACAGATACCTCAACGCCCCACTCATTTTTTTTTCCCTTTCAATTCTTGGTTAACCTCATCCTTCAAAAACCCCACCCCTGACACTAACTCCCAAATATCTGAAAACATTTACTTCTTCCATAACCCCTCTCCCCAATGTGATACCCAATTTTTTTATTTAAATCGTTTGATCCCCTCATCACCTTACTCTTATCTATGTTCACCTTTAACTTTCTCCTTTACACCTCTAAACTCGTCCACTAACCTCTGCAACTTTTCTTTAGAATCTCATATAAGCACAGTATCATCAGAAAAAAAGAACTTTTCCCCTTTTTACTTTTAATTCTCCATAATTTAATCCCCCCCCTCCCCCCAACACCCCCTTTCTTCTTTTACAACCCCATCTATAAATATATTAAACAACCATGGTGACATTACACACCCCTTCAAGACCTTTTTTACAGGAAGTAATCTCCCTCTCTCCTACACCCCCTAACCTGAGCCTCACTATCCTCAAAAAAACTCTTTGTTAGAAATTACTCCCTATTCTTTTCCCAACATTGCCACATTGCCCCCTACCCCTCTATCATATGCCTTTTCTAAATCCATAAATCAAAAAAACTTCTCTACCTTTATCTAAATACTGTTCACATATATGCTTCACTGTAAACACTTGATCTAAAATCCTCTCCCCCTAAAAGCCTCCTTGCTCATCCTTGCTCCTTGCTCATATTAAAATAAACATATGCATGAGTATTCAAACATAGATAACAGTGCCGTCACGGCATTATGCCGGGAAGGCCCCAGTATAATGTCTGAAAAAAATAAAAGGCCTACCATACGGGGGGTTTTTTCTCGTCGTGCATTATGCCGGGTGCACCTTTGTGACGTCATGGCCTGCTGCCCACTTCACAGTGACTTCTCATTGCCCCGTGGCTGCCGTGGTGAGAGGAAGTGTTGCCTTTTGTCTCTCATCTGCCCCATTTTTTTGTCCAGTTTTCCCCTTTTGGGTTTTTGGGGCAATCTTCTTTAATTATGGATTAAAAAAGTCTTTAACACCTAAAACTATAGCTCAAATCATAGGGCGTCACAAAGTGGGACCAGACGAAAGCAATAGTGGAAATGTTAGTGTGTGTTAGCATTCAGTGAGGAACTGAGGCAGCATTTCAAGGCTGGTGGCGGTGTCAAGAAAACATCTGTTCTCCTTAACTTTTTTAAAAAGCAGTTACTCTCTAACTGCTTCTTTACCTTAAAAAACGAGAATGTCTTCCTCGGGGGCCAGGTTGAGGTTTGGCAGCGGGCTCTAAACCCCCACCAGCCCGAAATCTGCACCCAGTTCCTCACTGAACGCTCCCACACTAACATTCTCTGGGAAAAATTCCCCCCACTCCTTCAGTTGCAGCCTTGCAACATTGCATAACTCCCGATGACGCACCGAAGTGTGAAAGTACTTGAGATAAAGATTTCCACCCCCCCTGGCTTTTTTGCATATAAATATAAATAATATATATACATATGTAATTGGTGGGGACCTAAAACTAAAGGGAGAAACATGCAAAAGGGGGTAGTGGTAATTTGGGGGAGGTGAAAAAATTGGGGGTTTTTGAACTTTGTATAGAAAGGGGTTTAGTTATGGTTAAAAATTTTTAAGAAAAGAGGATAAATAAGTATACAAGATATGATGTGGGGGAAAAAAGTAGTTTGTTGGACTATGTTTGGAGAAAAAAAGCTTTGATAATTAGGATGTGCATGTTTATAAGGGGGGGTAAATATATCAATCCTTTTTTGTTATACCATGGGGTAAAGGTGGGGAACAAGGAAAAAAATCAGTAAATAAAGGGGGTGAAGGTTTTAAACAAAAAAAGGGGGCGTTGGGAGATATAAACAACTATTGGAGGATAGATGGGCTGTGAGTGGGAATGGGGTCGAAAATGTTGGGGTAGATTTAAAAATGTAGTGTTAGGTGTTCAGCAAAGTTTGTGGTTACAGGCAGGGGGGTGCAGGAAAAGAGGGCGTTGGGGGAATATGATGAAAAGAGAGTAGTAAGGGAAAAAAAAATTAGCATATGAGGGGTTTTTTAAAAAGAAGTGATGAAAGGAGGAAGAGTATATGGAGAGAAAAAGAGGTTAAAGGTGGTGAAGCAATGTAAAAAGGGGCAGATGGAAGTGGGTGAATGTTATCAGCAAATTTTGTTGAAAAAAAGGGGAAAAGTTTTGGAATGAGATTAATAAGTTAAAACCTAGGAACAAATGGATTTGACAGTTAAAAATAGGAAGGAGAGTTATTAAATGGAGGTTAGAGGTATCGGGAAGATGGAAAAATATTTTAAATTTTGTTAAATGTTGATAAAAGGGGGGAAAGTGATTTCGTGTGTAGGGAAAGGAGGAATAACATCTTGAGGGTGTGGAAGGGGAAGTTGTGGGTTGGGAAGTTCTGAGGCGTGGGTAGAATAAAAGGGGTAAGGGCTGGGATTGATGGGATAAAGATGAAATGTTAAAAGCAGGTGGGGATAAAATTTTTGGGTGGTTGGTGCTATTATTTAATAAATGTATGGAAGGGGGTAGGTACCAAAGGGTTGGAGGAGCGTGTATTGTTCCTTTGTATAAAAAAAGGGGGACAAAAGAGTGCAAAAATTATGGGGAATAAGTCTGTTGAGTGTCCTGGTAAAGTTTGGTAAGTTATTATTAAAAGTTAAAGTAAAACAGAAAGCAGGATAGCAGATGAAAAAGGGGGCTTTGGAAAGGTGGGTGTGAAAGTGTTTACAGTGAAACATATAGGTGAACAGTATTTGGATAAGGGAAAAGTTTTTTTGGGCATTTATGGATTTGGAAAGGCGTAGAAAGGGTGATAGGGGGCAATGTGGAATGTTGCGGGTTTTGGAATGGGGAAGGTTACTGAAACAGTGAAATTTTTTATGAGGATAGTGAGGCTCAGGTTAGGTGTTAGGAGGGGACTTTTCCCAGTAAAAGTGGGCCTTAGACAAGGATGTGTGATGTGTGGTTGTTCAATATATTTATAGATGGGGTTGTAAAGAAGTGAATGCGAGGGTCTTGGCAAGGGTGTTGGGTAAAAGTAAAGCAAATAAAAGTGGGAGTTGCCCGTTGCTTTTTCGATGACTTTTTTTTTGGGAATTCGAAGAGAAGCTGCAGGGTTGGTGGATGAATTTGGTAGTTGAAAAAAGAAAAGAAAGTGAATATAGGAAAGAGTAAGGTGTGGGATAACAAAAAAAATAGGTGACGAAGTTTGGGTTAATTGGAGGGAGAGAGAGGGGGAGGTGAATGTATTCAGATATTTGGGGGTGGACATGTCGGCGGATGGGATAAGGTAGGGGGAATCTGAATTTATGAGGGAAAAGGGTGAGTGGAGCACTTCGGGTCTGTGGGAAAAAGAACCTTGTCTTGGAAATAAAGAGGGGGAAAGTTGGGGTATATTATCCAACTCTTATATGGGGTGAAGCATGGGTATGAATGTTAAAAGAGGAGAAGGCTGGAGGCGTGGGAAATTATGTCTGGGGGCAATGTGGGTTGAATATAATGCAGAAATTCGGGTTTGGGAAAATTGGAGGAGGTGGGGGTTACCCCCAAAATTTTAGAAGCTGAGGAGGTTTTGGGGGGTTTGGACATGTAGAGAGAATGGAACGAGACAAGTGACTTTAGTGTTAAAAACTGTAGTGGAGGAAGGGGGGGTGGGGTCGGCCCAGGAAAAGGGTTTGGGGGGAGGGTAAGGAAGTTTGTGGGGGCGGACTTCCGCAAACTTGTGGCGTATTTTATGGATGAATGGGGCAAAGGTTTTTAAAATTTCGTGCTGTTGGGTGGGCAAGTAACATTTTGGGGACGGGGAAAACCGGGAGGCCCCGGGCTTGAGTTCTGGAGATGGGGTGGGGCCGGCACTCAAAGGGGGGGTGTTAAATTTTCAGTTTTATAACTGGTGTAAAAAACCCTTCTGGCAAGACAGTGGGGTGAATGTGTGGTTTTCTTTTTTGGGCCACCCCCGCCTTGGTGGGAATCGGCCGATGTTTAATAAAAAAAAAAAAAAAATATGTTTTATATATATATATATATATATATATATATATATATATATATATATATATATATATAAATATATATATATTAAAAATATTAAAAAAATTTAAAAATACATTGTTATAAAGATGGCATATACAGTTTTAAGGTGTGAGAGATGATGTCTAGTACATATTTTACATGTTTGTCACTGATTATAATGCGAAAATCTCATCCTCAGAGCTGTGGTGTGCCCAAAAACTGTTTTCCCCCCTGAACAGCAGCGCTGGGTGTAACAGAAAATAGCTGCCTGGATCCTAGTTACCCTGTTAGTCTTTTTCCACCCAAATTAGATGCACTCTTTCCCCATGAGCCAAAGGGGCTCGAGCCTGAAAAACAAAATATGGGAAATTTTCCCTTTTCTCGCTTTTTGGGGCTCCTGAAGGTGGCACCCCCCTTCCTCCCCTTTATTGAGTGGTTCCCAAGGGGCATTGAGCCCCCCACCCCTTTTCCTTGTCAGGGTTGGAGGGTATTTGGGTTTTTGTGCCATCAGATCTATAGTTGGGGTGGCCCCTTACTGGGGCATCCCTTTTGACTCCTTTGATAATTTATTAACCTCTTCTTTTCAATCCCCTCGTTTACGACCCAAAAAATATATATATATATATATATATATATATATATATATATATATATATATATATATATATATATATATATATATATATATATATATATATATATATATATATATGCTAGGAATTCGCAAGACGGGCGAAATATTCACAAACACTGATCTCTGGCCGACGGAGACTCGAACCTACGAACCTCATGACAAGGTACGCAGTGCTTTGCCGACCGTACCACATATATATACATATATGTATATATACGTAAGACAAGACTGATGGTACTCACCTTTTGGTAGTCTAGTACAAGGTTGAGGTGGTTGGAGGTGATGAGCACCTGGCCGCCCTCCTGCACCTCCATGGGTGTTAAGCTTAAAACCTGCAACACGAAGACCCCCAGTGGGAGGGATTGACGAGTAAAAAATGGTGGAAAGGGAGAAAATGTGTAGGGAGGATAATAGTGTGGAAGGGGCATGGAGGAAGGTCACATATGTCTTCAGAAAAAAGGCAGAAGATGAAATAAGCAATGGAGAAGAGATATAGAAACAACGGAGAAGGAAATATGAACAACGCAGCAAAGTAAGAATAATGAAGGGAGGAGGAATAACGGGTAAGGGAGGAAGAATAAGGGACTAAAAAAGTTGAAATTACGGGGAAAGCAAAAATAACACACGAAAAGAGCAATAGAAGATGGTTAATAAACATAAAGGGAAGGAAAATGGAAATTTTTGTGTTAAGCTCAGCGTTTTTTAAAAAAGCAAATTCTGCAGATAATGCAAAACTTAATGCAGATATATTTTTTTATGAATTAAATTCTTTACAATTCATGACGAAATATATAACATAATTTTCAAAATGATGATGGTAAACTTTCTTTTTTTCACAAATAAGGTTATAAATTACTGTGCTGTGGTCTCACCTCAAGATCAGAAGGCAGCGTCGTCTTGGTGAAGACCTTGT
Organism: Cherax destructor; assembly: GCA_009830355.1. Classification (NCBI taxonomy): domain Eukaryota; kingdom Metazoa; phylum Arthropoda; class Malacostraca; order Decapoda; family Parastacidae; genus Cherax; species Cherax destructor. The sequence goes on from WNWK01043315.1 coordinate 14,586, forward strand.
AGGCGGTGGTGAAGTTCCCGACGGACACACGTGCTAGTTCACACTCGCACTTGAAGCCGTCAGTGCCTTCCTGAATACACCGGCTGCCGTCAACCAAAGGGGTTTTTGAGGCATGGGTATGCCCACTGGCACTCTGCCGATGCCCAAGTCACCTGGGCATCCATTATCTCAAACTCTTGTCCCCTACACTTACGTTCTGGATACATCCCTCGAGGCTGGCAGGACAGTGGTAATGGACACAATAATTACAGTGACACACATCACCACATGCTTATTTCCACACTATACGCTGGCAAAAGAAATTTTACCCAAGCGAGAAGCTGCATCAGTTTGCTTATTCAAGTTTCTTCAGACATACTAAACGAACAATGTTGATTCTGTTACAGAGTGACTATAGGTTCATCAACCTCTTTTCTTCCCCATTCACATACAAGATTCAGAAAAGAAACTTTTAGAACGCCTATGATTCTTCACTCTCCCACTTTAGTGTATATTTAGTTTGAGTTGTTTAATAACTCCAAAATGCCAATACCGTAGACATTAGACTGTCCCAAAAGTCGGAGACAATGTTGTAAATTACTACTAGACAAGTAAGCTTGGAGTAATTAAGTAATTCAAAATCAGTTACAATTACTCTTCCAGATTTTAATTATAACTACAGTTGCAATTACTAGATAAAAATAAAGAAAAATATAATTACTTGATATTTTTGTATGAAATATTTTCTTCAGTTGCTTAAAACTTTAATAATTTTAAAAACATTGGTAAATGGGCGAAATAATAAGTAAACATATTACTTCATATTTTGTTTTAAACAATACACAAAAATATCATTAGTTACATTTTCAAACAGAGCCATAATATAATATTTGTTACCCAAATCAAGAAAGATCCAGCAAGATTACGAACACAGGAACTAAATAACCTTCGTTTCACATTATGTGTTTTTAAAACTAAGACATAATGTTTAATAATATTC
>WNWK01043316.1:0-15564 GCA_009830355.1 Cherax destructor
TATATATATATGTGTATATATATATATGTATATATATATATATATGTGTATATATATATATATATGTATATATATATATATATTATATATATTATATATATGTATATATATTGTATATATATATATGTATATATATGTATATATATATATGTATATATATATTATTATATATATATGTATATATATATATATGTATATATATAATATGTATATATATATATATGTATATATATATATGTATATATATATGTATATACAGTGGTACCTCGACTTACGATATTTTTTCATTCCAGAATGCTGTTCAAGTGCCATTACCAAACGAATTTATCTCCTTAAGAAATGTTGTAAAATAGACTAGTCCTTTTAGACCCCCAAAATTACACTTACAAAAGCATTTAAAAAAATAAACTTACATAAAAGGGTGAGTTTGGGGACCATCGTAAGTCGAGGTACCACTGTATATATATGTATATATATATGTATATGTATATATATATGTATATGTATATATATATGTATATGTATATATATATATGTATATATATATATATATGTATATGTATATATATATGTATATATATATATATATGTATATATATATATATATGTATATATATATATATATGTATATATATGTATAGTATGTATATATATATATGGGACCTCATATGTGGACTCATAAGTGCTGACAGTGCAGCAGTGGTTGACACTTATGATCATGATTGTGCAGGAACCTGGCTTTCTTTGTTTTCACTGTTACACATAAACATATCTGTCTGACTAGCTCTGTTTCCTTATCTGTCTTTCTGTCTGCCTGTGTGTGTGTCTGTCTGTCTTTCTGCCTGCCTGTGTGTGTGTCTGTCTCTTGTCTGCCTGTTTGTGTCTGTCTTTCTGTCTGCCTGTGTGTGTCTGTCTTTCTGTCTGCTTGTCTCTCTGTCTCAGAGAGCAGCTCATGAACCAACAGTTATTAGACAGGATCCAGTCACGTCTGATTCCTGATAAGTGAACATGGTATTACTTGCCAGTCATGTGTATTATGCCTTATATTTACAAGCACAGTGTATAGCACTGGATTTTTTGGGTTATCCTAGGTAGTTTACACTATGTATGATAACTGTACTTATGTGTACCTTTGAGAGAGTAAGACATAGACAGAGATAGAAAGATACAGATGAAGAGACAGCCAAAGTCGTCAGTCAGCCACCCAGCCGACCTGACAAATAAGTATTACTCATGTTCCAGAATCGTTTCTCTTTACTTAGGGCATAGGTTATAGGACATTCTAGCAGGATGACACTACCAATGGTATCAAAAATTAAATAGATGTTGCACAAATATTGCGCTTTGGTTATTATTTAGGTTTTTTATATTTCCTCGATCCCTTGTGGCCACATCCATCTCACATCCAGTGTGCGCAGTATTAAAAAAAATCTGGGACCACTTAGTACCTTGGGGGAGCACTAGTTCAATTGAGTGCCAGCTAGAGCAAATAATGTGGCAAACACCATGGTTTCAATGATGTCATGTCGCATTAACACTCCCCTTATAAGAGGAAAGTAAAAATAGGTTCGATAAATACATAAGTGGTTGTGGGTGGGTATGAGTTGGACCTGACTAGCTTGTGCTACTAGGTCTGATGCTGTGCTCCTTCCTTCAGAGGATGTGACCTGACTAGGTGGGTCATTGGTCTAAGCTGGGGGATGACATGGACCTGCCTTGCATGGGCCACTAGGCCTTCTGCAGTGTTCCTTCTTTTTTATGTTCTTATATATTCGGCAGGCTGGCTTTGGCTGTCTCTTGCTGTCTCTGTGTCTATATCTGTTTATATCTCTGTCTATATCTGTCTATATCTATCTGTCCTATATCTCTGTATCTGTCTATATCTCTGTCTATCTATATATATCTGTAATATCTCTCTCTCTCTGTCTCTCTCTCACGTGTTAGGGGACCTTATCAAACACCCAAACAATAACAGTAAGAATAACTTCTACGAGGTAAGATTGTCCAACACTTACACATGCAAATAAAATAGATACGATACAAATAGACGGATCACCACTTCAGGGAACGTATTAGTAGAATATACTGTAAAGCAACCAACAAAATCAATCATGAAACCCTGTGTAATATGCAACCAAACAAGCAAACGTTCCTCTGCATGGATTACATGCATCTTTTGTGGTAAATGCTGCCACGCCCCTTGTGTAGACATTCAAGACTCTACCACCCGAGATATTAAACAAGGGAAGTGTTTTTGGGTATGTCCAAATGAGAGCGAACTGTGGAATAAAACCACATCGATATTAAAAGATGACAACACCAAATCGGACTTCATAAAAAACATGACGGCTTTCTATAACAGTTGGGTCAGTAAAAAATAAGGGCCAGATGATGCCACCGCCCCTGGTACAGATGTTGAAATGATACCCAATATATTTAAGAATGGGGAAATAAATGATGGTGACCTGAAGAGGGACAGTAGCTCTAGTGAAATAAATGATGGGGAAACAGGTGTAGACAAGGACACACACAAAACAGTGGTACAAACTAGCAATACCACGGTAGATAGTAAACAGTTGAAGGCTCCATTGTTAGCAATAGTAGCGAAGACAGACATGAGACAGGAACACACCCACCAACTAGGAACACAGTCACTAAAAACCAGGGCAATTGGAAACCAGGCCTATGTGAATATTATGCACTTGGTATCTGCAGGCATGGAAAATCTGGGAAATCAGATGGGACATGCAATTATGATCACCCCAGAAAATGCCGTTCCCATATGAAAACAGGCAAATGCAACCTCCCGTCCTGTAAGTTTTTTCACCCTGAAATGTGCCACACATCAATTCAGGAAAGACAGTGCTATAACTTATATTGCCAGGCATACCACCTAAAGGGTACGAGGCGACACAGAACATCCAGACCATGGCAAAATCAGGGTAGCCAAAGCCACTCCGGAGAGAGAGGTTTTTTAGTGCCAGGAAGGAAAAAAAGCTGGCAGGAAATGACAGAAATTGTACACCAACTGCAATAATAATCTGGAGTGGAATCACAGTCAGTGGCCTCCACTCCATTACAACAGATATTAGAGCCAGGAAAAAAAGACCCCCCCCCATACCACCAATACCACCAATCCAACTACATTCATCTTTGCTAATATACAGGGTCTAAAGCCAGCAACAAACAACAAGGTACCTTACATTTGTGGACTGCTTACAGAGTCAAATGCTATGTTTGCAGCTTTCACAGAGACCCACATAAGAGATCACTTGGACAATGAAATATGGATCCCGGGCTACAACGTATACAGGTGTGACAGAGTGAATAGGCAAAAAGGGGGGGTTGGCCTGTATATCACAGAGTCACTTATATGTTCAGAACTACTAAATACCTCAAATGATGTAGTTGAAATATTAGCAATAAAGGTCGAGAATCAAAACCTGGTCATCGTGGTTGTCTACAAGCCCCCGGATGCAACGTCCCAACAATTCCAGGAACAGCTTCTGAAAATTGACCACTGTCTGGAAAATCTTCCAGCTCCTGCCCCCAACATCTTGCTACTGGGGGATTTCAACCTCAGGCACCTAAAACGGAGGAACATTGCAAACAATGTGGTAGCAGAGATAACACCAGGAGGCAGCTCAGATGAAAATTCACACATGCATGAACTTTTAAATCTCTGCACCAAGTTCACCTTAAACAAGCAAATAGTAGAGCCCACAAGATTAGAGAATACGCTGGACCTCGTCTTCACCAACAATGATGATCTGATACGAAATGTCATCATATCAAAAACAATATACTCAGATCACAACATAATAGAGGTCCAGACATGCATGCAGGGAGCTCCAGATCAACAAAATGTGATCAGCCGTGAGGGAGCTTTCTCCAAATTCAACTTCAATAACAAAAACATAAGGTGGGACCAAGTAAACCAAGTCCTAAATGATATAAACTGGGAAGATTGCCTAAGCATCACGGATCCCAACCTATGTCTAGAACAAATTAACTCTGTGGTACTTGAGGTTTGCTCAAGGCAAATTCCCTTAAGGAAAAGGAGGAGAAGATGCAAACTAGAAAGAGAGAGGCGCTCCCTATACAGGCGAAGGCACAGAATAATGGAGCGGCTACAGGAGGCCAATATCTCTGAAATACGTAGGGAGACACTAGTCAGAGAAATAGCAAACATCGAATTAAAACTAAAGGAATCTTATAGGAATCAAGAGACACGGGAAGAACTAAGAGCCATAAATGAAATTGAAAGAAACCCTAAGTATTTCTTTTCCTATGCAAAATCAAAGTCGAGAACAACAACCAGTATTGGGCCCCTACTTAAACCGGATGGGTCCTACACAGATGACAGCAAGGAGATGAGTGAGTTACTTAAATCCCAGTATGACTCAGTCTTTAGCGAGCCACTAACCAGACTGAAAATCGAAAACCTAAATGATTTTTTCATGAGAGTGCCACAGAACTTGACAGACGCATGCCTTTCTGACATCATCACTACGCCAAATGACTTTGAAAAGGCAATAAATGACATGCCCATGCACTCCGCTCCAGGCCCAGACTCATGGAACTCCGTGTTCATCAAGAACTGCAAGAAGCCCCTATCACATGCTTTTAACATCCTATGGAGAGGGAGCATGGACACTGGGATCGTCCCGCAGCTACTAAAAACAACAGACATAGCCCCGCTCCACAAAGGGGCAGTAAAGCAATAGCAAAGAACTACAGACCAATTGCGCTAACGTCCCATATCATAAAAATCTTTGAAAGGGTTCTAAGAAGCAAGATCGCCACCCATCTTGATACACATCAATTGCACAACCCAGGACAGCATGGGTTTAGAGCAGGCCGCTCCTGTCTGTCCCAACTACTGGACCACTATGACAAGGTCCTGGATGCTCTAGAAGATAAACAGAATGCAGATGTTATATACACAGATTTTGCAAAAGCCTTTGACAAGTGTGACCATGGTGTAATAGCACACAAAATGCGTGATAAAGGAATAACATGAAAAGTTGGTAGATGGATTTATAATTTCCAAACACGTAGAACACAAAGAGTAGTAGTCAACAGAGTAAAGTCTGAGGCAGCTACTGTGAAAAGCTCTGTTCCACAAGGCACAGTACTTGCTCCCATCCTATTCCTCATCCTCATATCAGACATTGACAGGGATATAAGCCACAGTGCTGTGTCTTCCTGTGCAGATGACACCCGAATCTGTATGACAGTGTCCAATGTTGAAGACACTGCAAGACTCCAAGCAGACATAAACCAAATCTTTAAATGGGCTGCAGAAAACAATATGAAGTTCAATGATGAGAAATTTCAATTACTCAGATACGGAAAACGTGAAGAAATTAAAATCTCGTCGGAGTACAAAACTAATTCTAACCACACAATAGAGAGAAAAACTAATGTCAAAGACCTGGGAGTGATCATGTCAGAGGATCTCACCTTCAAGGACCATAACAATGTAGCAATTGCATCTGCTCGAAAATTGACAGGATGGATAATGAGAACCTTCAAAACCGGGGATGCCAAGCCCATGTTGACACTTTACAGATCGCTTGTTCTATCTAGGCTGGAATATTGCTGCACACTAACTGCACCTTTCAAGGCGGGTGAAATTGCTGACCTTGAAAATGTGCAGAGAACCTCCACCGCACGCATAAGTGCGATAAACCACCTCAACTACTGGGAACGCTTGAAGTTCCTAAACCTGTACTCTCTAGAACGCAGGCGGGAGAGAGACATTATTATATACACATGGAAAATTCTCGAGGGCTTAGTACCAAACTTGCACACAAAAATCACTCCGTACGAAAGCAAAAGACTCGGCAGGCGATGTAACATCCCCCCAATGAAGAGCAGGGGTGCCACTAGCACGTTGAGGGACAACACAATAAGTGTGAGGGGCCCAAGATTGTTCAACTGCCTCCCAGCATACATCAGGGGGATTACCAACAAGCCCCTGGCTGTCTTCAAGCAGGCACTGGACAGGCACCTCAAGTCGGTACCTGATCAGCCGGGCTGTGGTTCGTACGTTGGACTGCGTGCGGCCAGCAGTAACAGCCTGGTTGATCAGGCTGTGGTCCAAAAAGAGGCCTGGTCACAGACCAGGCCGCGGGGGCATTGACCCCGGGAATTCTCTCCAGGTAGACTCCAGGTATAAGTACAGTTATTATACATAGTGTAAATTACCCAGGATAACCCAAAAATTCCAGGCAAAGTACTATACAATGTTTGAAGATATAAGACATAATACCATGACTGGCAAGTAATACGCATTGTCACTTCTGTATCGTGTATAATACCTGTTGGCTTACGAGCCACACTCAGACTGAGACAAGCAGACGGAAAGACACACACACACACACAGGCAGACGGAAAGACACACACACAGGCAGACGGAAAGACAGATAAGCAGAGCTAGACAGACAGACAGACAGTGGAAACACGGTGAGGGTTCCCTGCTCTCATTCATCAATGTCATTGGGCTGTCAGTGTTATCTGACACTTGTCATAACACCATTCTTCAAGGAGTTTCATATACTCCAGGCACACACACAGGAAGACAGAAAGACAGATAAGCAGAGCTAGACGGAGACATAGACAGATAGAGAGATGGACAGATAGACAGTGAAAACAAGGCGAGGGTTCCCTGTGCACATTCATTCATTAATGTCATTGGGCTGTCAGTGTTATCTGACACTTGTCATAACACCATTCGTCAAGGAGTTTCATATTATACTCCAGGCACACATAGGCAGGCAAACAAAGACAGATAAGCCGAGCTAGACAGATAGATACACAGATAGATAGACAGACACAGACAGATAGATAGGCAGACAGATAGATACAGACAGACAGATAGATAGACAGACAGATAGATAGATAGACAGATAGATACAGACAGATAGATAGGCAGACAGATAGATACAGACAGTAAAAACAAAGCAAGGGTTCCTTGCACACATTCATTCATCAATGTCACTGCCTTATCAGTAGTTATCTGATAATTGTCAACACACCATTCTTCAAGGAGTTTCATATATAATCCAGGATGTCTAAAACATTGCTGGGACCTATAAATACTTCGTATATATTTATAGACAATAGTAAATGACCATGGCAGGTGAAATTGTTCACCTGTTGGTGTCATTGTGATTATTTGAGTACTATTTCAGTACCTAATATTAGTGTTAGAACAAAGATTGGCTATGAAATCACAAGAACTATTATAAATTGTAATTACCAGAACATAAAAATTGTATAAATTAAAATAAAAACTAGAAAAAAAAGTATATCGGCATTACTTCTGCAAGCGGCAGGACTTGTTGTTGCCGTCAGGTGAGCATCCAGCCCCAACTTGTTGGGCTTATATCTCGGTAAGTACTGGCCCTAAAATTTTTTTTTTTTAGCCTATCCTGTTTATAAAAATGCGCTCTTCATTTATTTTTTATTTTTTTTTATTTTTTTTTTTTAAATATTCGGAGCAGTGCGGGAGTGAACTTAGATCTACATGTGGACAGTTAAAGGGTTAAAAGGGGAGTGTTAATACGACATGACATCAGTGAATCCATGGTGTTTGCCACGCTATTTGCTCTAGCTGGCGCTCAATTGAACTGGTGCTCCCACTAGGTACTAAGGGTCCCAGATTTTTTTAATACTGTGCACACTGAGTGTGCAGACCCATTCTCATGTCTAGGTGACTCAGGCCTATCGCACCAAATTTGAAGGCATGAAAAGTATAATGATCTACGTTCGGAGCACTATGCAAGTGAATGTAGATCTACATTTGGACAGTTTAACGGTTAAAAGTGCAACACACACAAAGGGCCCAAAGATCTGGAATTGACTGCCTGAACCAGCAAAAGGTCCCCTGTCTGCCAGTCAATTTAGGGCTATAATTAAAAATCATCTCTTTTTCCCAAATTTAACTATACCAACACTATATTATTCCTGAAATCAAAGAACCAGTTTGAAACTACTCAAGAAATTCCAGTTAACTTAATATCACTAAATCAATTTAAAATTTTAATACTATAATTAAAAATCACCCTCTTTTTCCCAAATTTAACTATACCAACACTATATTATTCCTGAAATCAAAGAACCAGTTTGAAACTACTCAAGAAATTCCAGTTAACTTAATATCACTAAATCAATTTAAAATTTTAATACAGACTTAAAATTGTACTATTGTAAACTGTACTAATTTAATTTTTTTTTTTGCTGTATCTCTACTATAAATTTTATTATATAATTTTCTGTCTCTTTTTATAATACATACATAATTAAAATTTGCTACTCAGTAATGTATGTCTAGTTTTAAGTAGTGTGTAAGCATCAGCGTTAACTTGCTCGTGCATACTAGCGGCTTTCTGTATGCTTAACATTATTTGATAACATGTAAACTGCACATTGTATACTAAGCAAAGAAATAAAAAAATTTAATTTTTAATTTTTTGAATAAATGTTTGTACGTATTACCTTTTCAATTTTGTTTTTTCTTTCTTGTACAGTTTTCAGTCAGTTTTCAGGACCTTGGCAGTTACCACTGGAAAGAGTACGATTCTCAACTAGAATTTATTATAATGCAGTTTTCCCAATCAATAATGTATATTGCATATGCTTTGAACTTATGTTTTTCACAGATATACAGTGTTGTGCATGGAATCCTGCGAGTGGAGTTGTTGAAGGATGAATTTGGCACACTTGTGTCTATCAATCAGACATTAATTTCAATGGGGTATGCAATTAAAGCTGATGAGTTCTTCTTGTCTAAGGTAAGTTCTTGTCATGTTTTTAAGCTGGACAGCCAGGTTGAACAGATAACAAGAAACTGTTGTGTCAGGCTTGGCTGCCAGGGTTGAAAAGTCCTTGAAACCATCATGGGTTAGTTAGGAATGCACTTAGTTTTTTACTTAGATTCATAAGAAAAGTTGCAGATGCTAGTGGAGACTAGAACAGTGTATAATTAAAGAAATTTGAAAATAAACAGGGAGCAGGTTGATGAGGGTAAGAAGTATTATTCTAACCTCACTACACTGCCCTAGATGATGCTTTGGGTTAGTATCAAGTCAAAACAGAACAAAGGTATGAGCCTCATGGGTTCATTGCTTCCCCATGAGTGTAACAAGAATATGTATTGAATAAAGGTTAATTTTATATGTGAATAATTCATGTGTTAGATCTGATGTTTGTATTTGCTTGGCCAAATATCAAATTAAACATAAAATGTTCATTCTTTCCAGAGAAATCATGAGTTACGGGCTTTATATTCTAGTCAGGTGGAGGAGACTTCTGTGAACTCTGACAGTAGAGATTTATCTACCTATTCATGTCTCTCCAACTTTCTTAAGGGACCTGAAAAATATACAAGCAAGGTAAGTTTACTGACTTGTTTATTGTTTGCGTTTAGATCTTCAGTGAACCCTCAATATAATGGACGAAGGGGATGTCTGATAAACCTGATTGTCTTCTTTATCAAAATTATGAGATGGATTTTATGGGAAGACTACCGGACACTTATCACTAATGAACAATTCATGAAACAATGGATGTAGTTTGTTAGATCAAGTCACTTTTAGATACACTAAGAATAACATTTAATACAGTAAATTAATTGGAAATAAAGGAGTTCAAGGTACTGTACATGTACAGTAGAGTACAGTAATTTTTCATTTTCTTCTTTCAACAAAACGGCTGTATCCCACCGAGGCAGGGTGACCCGAAAGGAAAAATGAAAGTTTCTCCTTTTAAATTTAGTAATATATACAGGAGGAGGAGTTACCAGCCCCTTGCTCCCATCATTTTAGTCGCCTCTTACAACATGCATGGCTTACAGAGGAAGAATTCTGTTCCACTTCCTAATGGAGATAAGCAGAAATAAACAAAAACTAGTAAGAAAATAGAAGGAAACCCAGGGGGGTATGTGTATATGCTTGTACATGCATGTGTAGTGTGACCTAAGTGTAAGTAGAAGTAGGAAGACATACCTGAAGTCTTGCATGTTTATGAGACAGTAATAATACACCAGCAATCCTACCATCATGTAAAACAATTACAGGCTTCCGTTTCACACTCGGCAGGATAGTAGTACAGTGGTACCTTGACTTACGAGTTTTCCAAGTTACGAGCCGTCGCTCGGTCGATTTTTTGCTTTGAGTTGCAAGCCAAAATCCGAGTTACGAGTGAGCTTCAGATATGCTGCCACTCACAGGAGAGAGGAAATATAAAAAACCTCAATAATAACCAATGTGTAACATCCTTTCCATTTTGATACCACTGGTAGTGTCATCCTGCCAGAATGTTCTATAATGTATGCCCTAAGTAAAAAGAAACGATTCTGGAACATGTGTAATACATGTTCGGCAGGCCGGCTGGTTGGGTGGCCGGCTAGCTTGCTGGCTGGCTGATTTGCTTTGGCTGTCTCTATCTCCTTCTGTCTGTCTGTATTTATCTCTGTCTATCTGTGTGTCTATCTGCCTCTATCTCACAGGTACACATAAATACAGTTAAGCATAGTGTAAATTACCTAGGATAACCCAAAAAATCCAGACAAAGTGCTATGCTATGCTTGTAGGTATAAAGCATAACGAGCATGACTGGCAAGTAATACACATTTTCACTTGTTCAGGAATCAGACGTGACCGACTCTGCATTGTGTGTAATACCTGTTGGTTCATGAGCGGCTTTCTCTCTGAGACAGAGAGACAAGAAGAGAGACTGGAAGACAGAAACACAGGCAGACAGAAAGACAGATAAGCAGAGACAGAGATAAACATAGACAGAGCTAGACAGACAGAAAAACAAATAGACAGAAACAAACAGATAGACAGACATCTTTATGTGTAACTGAAAAATAAAGCCAAAGCGGTGCACGATCATCAAATGTCACTCCACCAGTGTCACTCCACTGGCAGTGGAGTGACACTCGTCTTACACCGTGCTTCAAGGAGTTTCATATATACTCCAACATTTCTAAAACATTGCTGGGACCTGGCGAAAAAGGCAAAAATCGTTTCTTATTTAAAAACCCGTAACAAAAATATTCGGGTGGTTTTTTGGGGGATGGAACGGATTAATGACATTTCAATTAATTTCAATAAGGAAAATTGATTTGATATACGAGCAAATTGAGTTACGAGCTGGGTCACGGAATGAATTAAACTCGTAAGTCAAGGTACCACTGTACCTTCCTGGGCAGTTGCTGTCTACTAGCCTACTACCTAGGATTTTTTTTTTTTTTTCCAACAAGTCGGCCGTCTGCCACCGAGGCAGGGTGACCCAAAAAGAAAAATACTTTCATCATCATTCAACACTTTCACCTCACTCATACATAATTACTGTCTTTGCAGAGGTGCTCAGATACAACAGTTTAGAATAGTCCCTCCAAACTATCACTATCCCAGACCCCTCCTTTAAAGTGCAGGCATTGTACTTCCCATTTCCAGGACTCGAGTCCAGCTAAAGCTATAATAACCAGTTTTCCTGAATCCCTAAACTAAATATTACCCTGCTCACACTCCAACAGCTAGTCAGGTCCCAAAAACCATTTGTCTCCATTCACTCCTATCTAACATGCTCACACACACTTGCTGGAAGTCCAAGCCCCTCGCCCACAAAACCTTCTTTACCCCCTCCCTCCAACCTTTTCGAGGACGACCCCTACCCCTCCTTCCTTCCACAACAGATTTATACGCTCTCCAAGTCATTCTGCTTTGATCCATTCTCTCTAAATGACCAAACCACCTCAACAACCCCTCTTCAGCCCTCTGACTAATACTTTTAGTAACTCCACACCTCCTCCTAATTTCCACACTCAGAATTCTATGCATAATATTTACAGCACACATTGCCCTTAGACAGGACATCTCCACTGCCTCCAGCCGCCTCCTCGCTGCAGCATTTATAACCCAATCTTCACACCCATGTAAGTGTGTTGGTACCACTATACAGGTCTCCCTCAACATTCGCGTTTTCTACTTTTGCGGGCCTCACACATTCGCGAATTCCCGGCCGCCAAATTCCCAGCCACCAAATTTCCACCCACCAAATCATATTTAAGTTTCCAGCCACCCGAGCGTCCCTACTACCTTCCTTCCGACCTGGCAACCAGCCCGCCCACCACTCACTCACTGAGTGTTTTCATCGTTCATTATTTGTTATTAAACTACAGTACAGTGGACCCCCGAGTATCGTAATTAATCCGTTCCAGGAGCTAGTACTTAACACGAAGTTTACGAAATTCGAACCATTATTTCCCATAAGAAATAATGTAAATACAATTAATCCGTTCCACAAAAAAATTTTCACATACTAAATTAAAAACAATATATATATATATATACATTTACTTACCTTTATTGAAGAGTTGCAGGCATCTGGAAGGTAGAGTTGCTGATAGGGGCAGGGAGTTAGTGGTTGGAAGGGGAATCCCCCTCCAAAAGGACTTCAGGTAACAAGTCCCTCTCTGGGGTTACTTCCCTTCTTTGTCTTTTAATGCCACTAGGACCAGCTTGAGAGTCACCAGACCCCTGCCTGGTAAAGTAACTGTCCAGAGTCCTCTGTTTCTGGCAACCCTTCAACACTTTCCTGAAGTGCGACATGGCTCTGTCACTGAAGTGGCTGCACAGAAGGCTCATTTCAGCTTGCTCAGGGTGGTGTCTTTCAACAAATGTCTGCAACTCATTCCACTTTGTACACATCTCCTTAAGCACTGAAGAGGGCACCTCCTTCTGTCTCTCACCCTCCTCCTTTGAAGCAATAACCTCAGTTGTGGTCTGTTGCTGTTCCAGATGAAGCTCTTGCAGCTCTTCAGTTGTTAGCTCTACCCTGTGGGCCTCCACCAACTCTTCCACATCCTCACCACTCACCTCCAACCCCAGGCTGTTCCCCAATGCCACAATAGAGTCCACAACAGGGACAGGGTCAAGGTCAGGGTCAGCCTCAAATCCTTCAAAATCCCTCTGTTGGACACAACCTGGCCACAATGGTCTCCAAGCAGAGTTCAAAGTCCTGGAAGTCACTCCCTCCCAAGCCTTACCTATAAGGCGTATGCAATGCACAATGTTGAAGTGATCTTTCCAGAATTCTCTTAGGGTCAACTCAGTGTCCGAGGTCACTTCAAAGCACTTTTCAAACAGTGCTTTGGTGTACAGTTTCTTGAAGTTGGAAATGACCTGCTGGTCCATGGGCTGGAGGAGAGGAGTGGTGTTAGGAGGCAAGAACTTCACTCTGATGAAATTAAACTTGTCAGACAAACACTCTTGCAAGTTGTGAGGGTGAGCAGGAGCACTGTCCAGTATCAGGAGGCACTTGAGTGGCAATTTCTTTTCCAAGAGGTATTTCTTCACACTAGGGCCAAACACTCCAGTCACCCATTCCTTGAAAATCTCCGTAGTGACCCATGCCTTGGTGTTAGCCTTCCAATGCACACACAAATTATTCTTGTCAACACTGTGATTCTTGAAGGGTCTGGGATTTTCATAGTGATACACCAGTAAAGGCTTCACTTTAAAATCCCCACTAGCATTAGAAAAAAAACATGAGAGTTAGCCTGTCTTTCATATTTTGTCCTGGCTGTGCCTTTTCCTCCTGAGTAATGTAGGCCCTGTTGGGCTTTTTTCCAAAACAGGCCTGTTTCACCCAATTAAACACTTGTTGGGGAGGTTGCAGCCCAAAAAAACCCCCCGGGAAATTTCATGCAAAAATTTTTTTCAGCTGCACTTTTTCTGAGCTGGTGCCTCACCATGCCCCAACACTGTGTATGCCACACGTTTAAACCTGTCAAACCACCCTTTGGGGTTTTAAAATCACTTGCCTAACCACTGGTTGCAGGCATTGTCTTGACAGATCTGCGGGAACCCTTGCCTTTTCAAAATTATCGCCATGGAAAACTATCCCCCGCCTTTTTTTTCTGGATCCACACCAACAACCCAACCTCATCCACTGTTTTCGATCTTTTTTTCGTTAACATATAAACCCCCTTTTGCAACATTAGCTTCCTTGATCTCATTTTTTTTCCAGGATAGACCCGATAGTAAAAGGGGTTTTGTTGTACATCCTGGCAAGATCCTCAGCGTACCACTCTCATATTTTTCTATAATCTCTTTCTTAGTTCAATGGTGTTCCTCACTTTTTTACCAGGGGGTGCCACGGGGAAGCTTTTTGGACCCATGGTGACTTATTTCACAGTGACAATCACTAAAGCAAAAAAAAACACCAAATGTAGTGTGAATGTTTGAAAGGCTAGGTAATGTTCTCTCAATGGTAAACAACGCCACTGGCGGGGTTCCTGCCCCCCGCGGGCCCCCAAACAGGCGGACGGGCCCCAAAACGTTACAAACACGGCGGTTTACGATTCTCAAGTCAAAATTTTACAAAACCCATGTTTTTAAAAGAACCTTTCGAAACTCGGGGTCCACTGTAGACTGAAACATTGAAATTGGCCAAAAGGGGCTCGGGGGCGAAATCGCAGATGCGTAAAAAATTCGTCGATACCACTAACTTCACGGCATAATTCCCCTTAGTTTTTTCCTCAAATTTCATACTTTTGGTGTCATTATGATCGGAAAAAGATTTTTTATTTCATAAAATTTTTTTTTCCAAAAAAATTTGCAACCCTGAGAACGGTTGGGGGAAAGGGCCTTGCAACCCCCAAAGGGTTAATTAGTCAGACTGAAACATCAAAGGAGTTTTTAATGTTTGATATTTAGTTTTTTAGGTGAAAAAAATAAGTACAATTATCAGAATACAGCCTCTCCTCACTTAGCGACGTACTGTTTTTCCCACAACTTAGACTTACGACAGGCTCTCTTTTCCAGGATGCATACCCAAAAAAAGTTTATTAATGCTGATTTCTTTTTTTTTGTTTTTAAACAATATACAGTACACTACTGTATAAACATTCAAAAAAACCAAAAAAATTACAAATGGTGCAAAAAGGGACATTAAAATAATATCAGAGATGATTACCAAAAACCCAACCATTTAATATGCTCCTCATTTTCGATGAATTCGTTTTTCCCATGTGGTCTTGGGGAAGGAGCTCCGTCGTTAAGTGAGGAGAGGCTTATGTAAAATACCCCCAAAAACTTTAAAACACCCCTTAAAACCCCTTTGGGGAAATTTCCAGGCATAATTGAGACATGGAGCCATGGAAGATGTAAAAAACATGAGTGGATGCAGACCTGTAATAGCGAATTAGAGAGCCATATAAAGGAATTTTGGGGTTTAATTTGAAATGCCTGTACATATTAGCAAATCGCTGTAAAGCGGGGCCCTCCTGTATTATTCCAGTCATAGTATTGTCCTTTTTGTTTTTTAATGTTAATCTTGAATGGTCTTTTCTTAGTACCACTCTTGATTTGCTTTTTAACTGTCTTCCTTTTTTTATTATTACTAAATTCTTGTTTATGTGTTTCAGGTGAAGGTATAACCTCACCTAATGCTGAAGATGGTGATCCTGGCCAGTATCGAGGGCAACAGGGAGATCGCAGACCCATTTGTGGGGCCATCCCCCGTGGGGAAAATTTAGAAGCCGAG
>WNWK01043317.1:0-15563 GCA_009830355.1 Cherax destructor
TTGTGGTATTTTGCCTTGTTTTTGGCATATGAAAAGAAATATTTCAATTTCTTTCAATTTCACTAATTGCTTAGCTTCTCTTGTCTTTCCTGGATCCCTGTAGGTCCTTTGACTTAAGCTCAATATTTTCCACTTCCCTGATTAGCGCTTCCTTCTGTGTTTCAGATAATCTGGCATTCTTGAGGGCTCAGTGATCCTTCGCCTTCTCGGGAGAGGGAACGTTTTCCCTTTCAGTTTACTTCTGCTCTTCTTTTTCTTAGGGAATATGCTTTGAACATACTTCAGCTACCAGAAAGTTGATCTTTTCACCTAGTATAACCCCGATAAAAGTCATAGTGACTTACTTCCATTGGTATCCTTGGGATGACCGTACACGGTGCATAATTTGAAAACGTGCCCAGTAAAGATGTCCTGAGTGTATGTATGTGTGTCCTTTCAGCCATTTGTCAGTATCGGTATGCTCATGTCATAGTACGGTAAACAGAAGCTGGAAATCAAAGATAATGTAATTTTTTAAATTCGAAAATTCGGACGTGCGTAAAAAAATAGTTGGAAAGTAGACATTATGGTTCTAACAGAGACTTGATGGGAGGAAGCAGAGTAGACATTATGGTTCTAACAGACTTGATGGGAGGAAGCAGAGTAGACATTATGGTTCTAACAGACTTGATGGGAGGAAGCAGAGTAGACATTATGGTTCTAACAGAGACTTGATGGGAGGAAGCAGAGTAGACATTATGGTTCTAACAGACTTGATGGGAGGAAGCAGAGTAGACATTATGGTTCTAACAGACTTGATGGGAGGAAGCAGAGTAGACATTATGGTTCTAACAGAGACTTGATGGGAGGAAGCAGAGTAGACATTATGGTTCTAACAGACTTGATGGGGGGAAGCAGAGTAGACATTATGGTTCTAACAGAGACTTGATGGGAGGAAGCAGAGTAGACATTATGGTTCTAACAGACTTGATGGGAGGAAGCAGAGTAGACATTATGGTTCTAACAGAGACTTGATGGGAGGAAGCAGAGAGACATTATGGTTCTAACAGACTTGATGGGAGGAAGCAGAGTAGACATTATGGTTCTAACAGAGACTTGATGGGAGAAAGCAGAGTAGACATTATGGTTCTAACAGAGACTTGATGGGAGGAAGCAGAGTAGACATTATGGTTCTAACAGACTTGATGGGAGGAAGCAGAGTAGACATTATGGTTCTAACAGAGACTTGATGGGAGGAAGCAGAGTAGACATTATGGTTCTAACAGAGACTTGATGGGAGGAAGCAGAGTAGACATTATGGTTCTAACAGAGACTTGATGGGAGGAAGCAGAGTAGACATTATGGTTCTAACAGAGACTTGATGGGAGGAAGCAGAGTAGACATTATGGTTCTAACAGAGACTTGATGGGAGGAAGCAGAGTAGACATTATGGTTCTAACAGAGACTTGATGAGAGGAAGCAGAGTAGACATTATGGTTCTAACAGACTTGATGGGAGGACAGAGTAGACATTATGGTTCTAACAGAGACTTGATGGGAGGAAGCAGAGTAGACATTATGGTTCTAACAGAGACTTGATGGGAGGAAGCAGAGTAGACATTATGGTTCTAACAGACTTGATGGGAGGAAGCAGAGTAGACATTATGGTTCTAACAGAGACTTGATGGGAGGAAGCAGAGTAGATATTATGGTTCTAACAGACTTGATGGGAGGAAGCAGAGTAGACATTATGGTTCTAACAGAGACTTGATGGGAGGAAGAAGAGTAGATATTATGGTTCTAACAGACTTGATGGGAGGAAGCAGAGTAGACATTATGGTTCTAACAGAGACTTGATGGGAGGAAGCAGAGTAGATATTATGGTTCTAACAGACTTGATGGGAGGAAGCAGAGTAGACATTATGGTTCTAACAGAGACTTGATGGGAGGAAGCAGAGTAGTATTATGGTTCTAACAGACTTGATGGGAGGAAGCAGAGTAGACATTATGGTTCTAACAGAGACTTGATGGGAGGAAGCAGAGTAGACATTATGGTTCTAACAGACTTGATGGGAGGAAGCAGAGTAGACATTATGGTTCTAACAGACTTGATGGGAGGAAGCAGAGTAGACATTATGGTTCTAACAGACTTGATGGGAGGAAGCAGAGTAGACATTATGGTTCTAACAGAGACTTGATGGGAGGAAGCAGAGTAGACATTATGGTTCTAACAGAGACTTGATGGGAGGAAGCAGAGTAGACATTATGGTTCTAACAGAGGCTTGATGGGAGGAAGCAGAGTAGACATTATGGTTCTAACAGAGACTTGATGGGAGGAAGCAGAGTAGACATTATGGTTCTAACAGAGACTTGATGGGAGGAAGCAGAGTAGACATTATGGTTCTAACAGAGACTTGATGAGAGGAAGCAGAGTAGACATTATGGTTCTAACAGAGACTTGATGGGAGGAAGCAGAGTAGACATTATGGTTCTAACAGAGACTTGATGGGAGGAAGCAGAGTAGACATTATGGTTCTAACAGAGACTTGATGGGAGGAAGCAGAGTAGACATTATGGTTCTAACAGAGACTTGATGGGAGGAAGCAGAGTAGACATTATGGTTCTAACAGAGACTTGATGGGAGGAAGCAGCAATAAAGGGTCTGTGTCAAAAAATTTGTGGTGATTAGGAAAAACAGAAGAGGGGATTAGAATGGACAAGCAGATGAAGTCTGATAATGTTGATGTTTACCTTGAGTCGCTTCCAGAGGTCAGCGCCTCTCCCCTCCCCTGGGCCGGTCCTTTAAAAGGTTGTTGGCCTGATCAGTCCAGCTGTTAGTGCCCGTCGCCCGCGGTCCAACTTATACACCACAACCAAGGACTTTATAATCTCCTGGTCATTATAAAACTAGTGCCATTTTATAGGAATCTCCAGTGAATAGCAAAAATTTGTAAACCTCTTATGGCTGAATTCATTGTTTTAATGAAAGAACGGTTTATTTCTGCTGAGTTATACGTAGTCTCCTTGTTGCATATTATTGGAATAATTGTGTGTATATATATATATATATATATATATATATATATATATATATATAAAGTTTTAAACTTTTTTTTATTGTTTGTTGTTTTAATGACCGGATGGTTTATTTTTGCTGTATTTTTTCCACTTGGCACACAGGTTGCATATGAGTTTATATTTTTTGTGTATACAGAAAATCGAATAAATTTTCCATTGCATCACTCTGCAAATCCCCCTCAATCCCTCACCCTCGCACTTAAACTATTTTCTGACGTTTGTCAGTGAAAGTTTTCTGTCCATGAAGTCTGAAATTCTATGTCACTTTGATTTTTTTTTTTGGGGGTGGGGGAAGGGTGGGTTATCCTAGGTAATTTACATATGTGTTATTATGTAGGATAATTGTACTTACCTAATATTTGTGTAACTGTACGTATGTGTAAGTGGGACTAAATGAGCTTAGGTTGTTTAATGTAACCGGGGGCTTCAGTAAGGGTTACTGAAAGTGTCGCTTCGTTTGAGAGATTTTTATTTTTCAGAATTGTATATGAGGTATTAATATATTTTTTGTGGAATTACTATAAGATTTGCATATTTTTCAAACTGAATTTTGCTTTCCAAATGTTAGAGAGAGAGAAAAAAAAAAAAAAAAAAAAAGAGATGGAGAGAGAGAAGAGAGAGAGAGAGAGAGAGAGAGAGAGAGAGAGAAGAGAGAGGAGAGAGAGAGATGAGAGAGAGAGAGAGAGAGAGAGAGAGAGAGAGAGAGAGAGAGAGAGAGAGAGTCAGTTGTAATGTGGAGAGAAATGTGGTTAACATTGTTTTATACTTTCTTGGTGTCCACAGCACCATCTGACGAGACGCCCGGACACCGCCCCTGCCACGCCCACACTCCTCTCCTGCCACGCCCACACTCCTGAGACGCCCATATCCGTTCCTAACACGGCCACATCTTTCTTTTTTAACAATCACATTCTTCTGGCACGCCCACACTCCTATTCTGACACGCCCACATCACCTATTTTGCCCACACCTCCTTGCCGCCCACACGACCCACTCAAACACCTTTCCTCCCCTACTTTACCCAAAGCAAAGGTGTGTTGAAGGTGAGGTGCCAACAGAGTGATCAAGGAGAAACAAAGGTCTCACGAGAGTGAGAGAAGACAACACACATCTCAGCTGTTCTCTCAAAATAAACAAGGAACATCTTCCCTTGAGTGAGTGGAAACATAAAGAAACACAGGGGGTAAAGGGGAAAAAGAAGGAAGGAAAAAGGCAGAAGTGAGCACAATGGTCGCTACCAAGAAGAAAACGGAGAAGAGCCTCCTGCTGCCGTGGTGGCAGCCAGAGTCCACCGTAGCAACCCCTCCCTCCATCACTACCTACGGTGGGTGAGTATAATGATCACCTTTTTTTTCTGCTGTGGTCGAGTCTCAGCTCCCGGCCCTTTTCTTTCACACTGGCCGATACTGGGTTCACACTCTCCTGGCTTCGATACAGAGTTTGCAGGTTCGAGTCCTGCTGTGGACGTAGAGACAATGTTTATATATATATGTCGTGCCGATTAGGTAAAACTGGTCAATTAGCAAGAACTCATCTAAAATTAAGTCCTTTCTAAAAATTTCTCTTATACGTTTAAAGATATATTTTTTCATTTATGTTAATGTAAGAATTTATGATTTTGTACCAAGAGAAACTTTGAAAACCTACCTAACCTTATTACAACAAGCGCAATTTAATTTAGCCTAACCCAACTAAATATATTTTAGATACGTTAACATTAATTTAATAATAAACAAACACAATGAAATATATTTTTTCGTTATGTTCAGAATGATTTTGGCGAAATTATTGCATACACAAATTTTCACTTGTCTTATATGGCAAGATGAGCGTTGCTATTTAAGCCAAAATCGCAAGTTTTACCTAATCGGCACGACATATATATATATATATATATATATATATATATATATATATATATATATATATATATATATATATATATATATATATATATATATATATATATATATATATATATTATATATATATATATATATATATATATATATATATATATATATATATATATATATATATATATATATATATATCCGCTTTGGAATAAGTCAACTTGGTATACGTCCTGTTTGGACGTGAAAATTTTGCGTATACGACCTTTGTTAGGAATACGACTCGCGTGCTAGAACTTGTATGGGTCAAAATGGAGGGGCACAGGGAAGAGCTGACCACTGAGGAGCTGCAGGAACTTGAGAAGGAGGAGCACAAGACTAAGATGGATGTACTCTCTTCAGGCTCAGAAGAGGAGATAGAGGAAGCCCCTACTTCATTAATCAAGGAAATCTTTGGCAAATGGATGGACGTCAAAAACTTTGCAGAGAAGTATCACCCCAACAAAGCCCAAACAAGCCGTAATAGCATTGTCTGGAATGACCAGATAATGTCACATTTCCGAAACATCCTGAGGAGAAGGCAGAAACAAAGTTCTTTGGACAGATTTTTAGTAAAAGTCACACCTGGTGAGCTTCAACCAGGTCCACATAGAGAAAAGAGACAGAAAAGAGAAGGGGACTCTCCTTCCAAACAATAACATTTCCTCCTCCTCCCTTCTCAGCACTATCCTAGTAGGCACTCCACTCTTTTCAGCAAAGTAAAGTGAGGTTAAATTTGCATTTATTTTATCTAATTATTTTGTACTTATGTATGTATTTTAGTATTAAGCAGTGTTTAAATTATTTTATACAACCCCATCAATGTATAATATACCAATAACAATAGGATTTTTTTTCATGGGAACTGATTAATCGTTTTCCCTATATTTCTTATGGGGAAATTCGTTTGGTATACGTCCTGTTTGGTATAAGTCCAAGGTCCTGGAACTGATTAAGGACGAATACCGAGGTACCACTGTGTGTATATGTATATGTGTATATATATATATATATATATATATATATATATATATATATATATATATATATATATATATATATATATATATATATGTGTACAGTAGACCCTCATTTAGCACGACTTTATGTTGCGCGTTTTGGGTATTACGCGATTGAAGAATTGCGGCACATTTTTATCTAACACGACGTAAACCTTATATTACGCGATTCGCTGGAGGGGAAAAAATTTGAGCGTGCGGTCGCCTGCGGTAGGTTAAACCACTGAGTCAGTGGGGGTCCTACTAAGGGTGGCTATGATCCACAACAAGTGTTTAATGCTGTTATCTAGAGAACCTAGGATAACCCAGTGTTATCTAGAGAACCTAGGATAACCCAGTGTTATCCTAGAGAACCTAGGATAACCCAGTGTTATCCTTGAGAACCTAGGATAACCCAAAGTTTGGGTTATCCTAGGTTCTCTACACATATGCTGCTATGTATGATAATCTTTGTAACTGTATCTGTGTATACCTGAATAAACTTACTTACAGTTTGTGGGAAGAAAAAACAAATAACCATTCCCTCAAGCGGCCGGTGCTAATGTTGTGGAACAACTGGGGAGACCACCCGCCTTCCCAGGCTACCCTCCCCAACAACACCCCAGCATTCGTATTCCATACGCGTCAAGCCAGCTGTGTTTGTCAAGGATAAGAGTGAATTGTGTTTTGATCTTTAAATTACTATATCTTGTATCTGCCAAGCAATCATGTCACCCAGTAGGCATACAAGTGTTGCTCAAAGTGGCAAGAAAATGTTTAAGCATTTATTAAGTCTTAGAATTAACGAAGAAAAGATATTAGATAAGACATAACCTGTGGCTGTAATGAAGTGTTACTTTGTACACATAAAAAGATGTAAACATAAGTTTGTGTGACTAACTTACTGACTGACTGGACTGACTTACTGAATGACTTGACTGACTGAATGACTTGACTGACTGACTTACTGAATGACTTGACTGACTGACTTACTGAATGACTTGACTGAATGACTTGACTGACTGACTTACTGAATGACTTGACTGACTGACTTACTGAATGTCTTGACTAACTTACTGAATGACTTGACTGACTTACTGAATGTCTTGACTGACTTACTGAATGTCTTGACTGACTTACTGAATGTCTTGACTGACTTACTGAATGTCTTGACTGACTTACTGAATGACTTGACTGACTTACTGAATGACTGACTGACTGACTTACTAAATGACTTAACTGACTTACTGAATGGGCTGACTTACTGAATGACTTTACTGACTTACTGAATGACTTGACTGACTTACTGAATGACTTGACTGACTGACTTACTAAATGACTTAACTGACTTACTGAATGGGCTGACTTACTGAATGACTTTACTGACTTACTGAATGACTTGACTGACTTACTGAATGACTTGACTGACTTACTGAATGACTTGACTGACTTACTGAATGACTTGACTGACTTACTGAATGACTTGACTGACTTACTGAATGACTTGACTGACTTACTGAATGACTTGACTGACTTACTGAATGACTTGACTGACTTACTGAATGACTTGACTGACTTACTGAATGTCTTGACTGACTTACTGAATGTCTTGACTGACTTACTGAATGACTTGACTGACTTACTGAATGACTTGACTGACTTACTGAATGTCTTGACTGACTTAATGAATGACTTGACTGACTTACTGAATGACTTGACTGACTTACTGAATGACTTGACTGACTTACTGAATGACTTGACTGACTTACTGAATGACTTGACTGACTTACTGAATGACTTGACTGACTTACTGAATGTCTTGACTGACTTACTGAATGTCTTGACTGACTTACTGAATGTCTTGACTGACTTACTGAATGTCTTGACTGACTTACTGAATGACTTGACTGACTTACTGAATGACTTGACTGACTGACTTACTAAATGACTTAACTGACTTACTGAATGGGCTGACTTACTGAATGACTTTACTGACTTACTGAATGACTTGACTGACTTACTGAATGACTTGACTGACTTACTGAATGACTTGACTGACTTACTGAATGACTTGACTGACTTACTGAATGACTTGACTGACTTACTGAATGACTTGACTGACTTACTGAATGACTTGACTGACTTACTGAATGACTTGACTGACTTACTGAATGACTTGACTGACTTACTGAATGTCTTGACTGACTTACTGAATGTCTTGACTGACTTACTGAATGACTTGACTGACTTACTGAATGACTTGACTGACTTACTGAATGTCTTGACTGACTTAATGAATGACTTGACTGACTTACTGAATGACTTGACTGACTTACTGAATGACTTGACTGACTTACTGAATGACTTGACTGACTTACTGAATGACTTGACTGACTTACTGAATGACTTGACTGACTTACTGAATGTCTTGACTGACTTACTGAATGACTTGACTGACTTACTTTATATATATATATATATATATATATATATATATATATATATATATATATATATATATATATATATATATATATATATATATATATATATGGGAAGGAGGAATAAAATTAATGAATTCTGAAAGTTAGGTTGGGTAAGGTTCGTCAGGAAACAGGACAAGTGTTTCCTGACGCGGGTCTTAGTCATATGATGACCCCCCGTTGGAGCTTTTGGTCATCTGACCGAGGCCTTCCGCTGGCTTACCGGTCCACCCCCTTTGAAAATTCTGGTCATAATTATAACCATTCTGAAGGAATAAAAGAAAACTGTAGTTTAGAAATAGATGAAGGAGTTATAAGGAAGAAAGGAATGAAATTTGAAGCGATAAACTATAAAGGTGAGAAGGGAGGAGCTATGCACTCACTTATTTGTGGTTGTAGGGTCGAGTCACAGCTCTTGGCCCCGCCTCTTCGCTGGTGGCTACTAGGTCTGAAGGAAGGGAGTGGAGATCTACCTACCTGGAGGGTATTCCGGGGATCGACGTCCCCGCGGCCCGGTCTGTGACCAGGCCTCCCGGTGGATCAGGGCCTGATCAACGAGGCTGTCACTGCTGGTTGCATGTAGTCCAACGTACGAACCACAGCCCGGCTGATCTGGCACTAACTTTAGGTATCTGTCCAGCTCCCTCTTGAAGGCAACCAGAGGTCTACTGGTAATACCCCTTATGGCTGGTGGGAGGCTGTTGAACAGTCTTGGGCCCCGGACACTTATTGTGTTTTCTCTTAGTGTACCAGTGGCGCCCCTACTTTTCACTGGGGGTACGTTACACCGTCTGCCAAGTCTTTTGCTTTCGTATGGAGTGATTTCTGTGTGAATATTAAGGACCAGTCCCTCCAGAATCTTCCAGGTGTAGATTATGATATATCTCTCTCGCCTGCGCTCCAGTGAATATAAGTTTAGTGCTTCCAGGCGTTCCCAGTAGTTAAGGTGTTTGATGGAACTTATACGTGCAGTAAAGGTTCTCTGTACATTCTCTAGATCTGCAATTTCACCTGCCTTGAATGGAGATGTTAATGTACAGCAGTATTCTAGCCTAGAGAGAACAAGTGATTTAAAAAGGATCATCATTGGCTTGGCATCTCTTGTCTTGAATGTTCTCATTATCCATTCTATCAGTTTCCTCGCAGATGTGATAGTGGCATTGTTGTGGTCCTTGAAGGTGAGGTCTTCGGACATTACCACACCCAGGTCCTTCACAATACTTTTCCGCTCTATTGTGTGATTAGAGTTTGTAGTACACTTAATTCTAGCTATTATTTCCTCCAGTTTTCCATAACGGAGTAGTTGGAATTTGTCTTCATTGAACATCATATTGTTCTCTGTTGCCCATTGGAAAACTTGGTTTATATCTTCTTGGAGATTTGCCGTGTCCTCAATGGATGACACTCTCATGCAGATCCTAGTATCATCTGCAAAGGATGATACAGTGCTATGGTTTACATCTCTGTCTATGTGTGATATGAGAATGAGGAACAGGATAGGTGCGAGTACTGTGCCTTGCGGGACAGAGCTCTTCACTATGGCAGTATCCGATTTAACTCTGTTTACCACTACTCTTTGTGTTCGATTGGTTAGAAAGTTGAAGATCCATCTGCCTACTTTGCCAGTTATCCCTTTAGCACGCATTTTGTATGCTATTACACCATGATCACACTTGTCAAAGGCTTTTGCAAAATCTGTGTATACTACATCTGCGTTCTGTTTGTTTTCCAGAGCATCTAAGAGCATATCATAGTGGTCTAGCAGTTGCGAGAGGCAGGAGCGACCTGCTCTGAAACCATGTTGCCCTGGGTTGTGCATTTTTTGGAAGTCCAGGTAGTTTGCTATCCTGCTTCTTAGAACTCTTTCAAAGATTTTTATGATATGGGACGTTAAAGCTATTGGTGTATAGTTCTTAGCTACTGCTTTGCTGCCACTTTTATGGAGTGGGGCTATATCCGTTGTTTTTAGTGACTGTGGAATCTCGCCTGTGTCTAAGCTCCTTCTCCATAGCATACTTAGAGCCTGTGAGAGGAGTTTCTTGCAGTTCTTAATGAACACAGAGTTCCACGAGTCTGGGCCTGGGGCTGAGTGCATGGGCATGTCGTCGATGGCTTTCTCAAAGTCTAGAGGAGTTAGGGTTATGTTAGAAATCTGGCATACATTGGCAGGGTTTTGAGGCTCGTTCATTAGAAAATTATTTGGATTGTCTATCTTTAGACGGATGAGTGGCTCGCTGAACACAGAGTCATATTGAGATTTCAGTATCTCACTCATTTCTTTGTTGTCATCTGGGTAAGATCCGTCTTGTCTGAGGAGGGGCCCTATATTAGAAGTGGTTTTTGCCTTGTTTTTGGCATATGAAAAGAAATATTTCGAATTTCTTTCAATTTCACTAATCGCTTTTAGCTCCTCTGGACTCTCCTGTATCCTGTATGAGTCCTTTAACTTTAGCTCAATATTTTCCACTTCCCTGGTTAGCGCTTCCTTCCTTGAATCAGATAGTTCGGCATTCTTGAGGAGCTCAGTGATTCTTCGTCTTCTCCTGTATAGGGAGCGCCTCTCTCTCTCTCTCTCTCTCCTGTTTACTTCGTCTCTTCTTTTATCGTAAAGGAATATGCCTTGAACATACTTCAGCTACCAGGAGGTTGATCTTTTCAAGGCACTGGTTAGGGTCCATGTAATTCAAGATATCTTCCCAACATGTTTCATTTAGGGCATAGTTTACCAGATCCCAGTTGATGTTCTTGTTGTTGAAGTTGACAGACGACTCTTGGTTCAGAGAACTGGAGCGACCTCTCTCCTTCCCCCGGATCAAAATAATTACGTCCCATTCCTCAGACGCTGTATGATACACGTACGCACATACACGCACACACACACACGCACACACACACACACACATAGGCTGAGGAGAGAAGATGGGGAACTCACAAGTAACGATCAAGAGGTATGTGAGGAGCTCAACTTGAGGTTTAAGGAAGTATTCACAGTGGAGGAAGGAAGGCAACTGGGTAGACAGGACGGGGTGCATCACCAAGAAGGGATGTATCAAGTGCTAGAGGGCATACACACAACTGAGGAGGAGGTGAAGCAGTTACTCAGTGACCTCGATACCTCAAAGGCGATGGGTCCAGACAATATCTCCCCGTGGGTTCTTCGGGAAGGAGCTGAGGTACTGAGTGTGCCACTTACCATAATATTCAACACATCCCTTGAAACTGGGCAGCTACCTGAGGTATGGAAGAAGGCCAACGTAGCCCCATCTTTAAAAAGGAGACAGAAAAGAGGCACTAAACTATAGACCGGTGTCACTTACGTGTATAGTGTGCAAAGTCCTGGAGAAAATCATCAGGAAAAGAATGGTGGAACACCTTGAGCTGAACAGGATAATAAACACCAGACAGCACGGATTCCGGGAAGGCAAATCCTGTGTAACAAACCTCCTAGAGTTCTATGATAAAGTAACAGAGGTAAGGCAAGAGAGAGAGGGTGGGTTGATTGCATTTTCCTGGACTGCAGGAAGGCCTTCGACACAGTTCCTCACATGAGATTAGTAAAGACGTTGGAAGAACAAGCATGTATAACAGGAAAGGCACTGGAATGGATCAGGGAATACCTCACAGGGAGGCAACAACGGGTCATGGTGCGTGATGAAAGGTATCTCAGTGGGTGCCTGTGACGAGCGGTGTACCGCAGGGGTCAGTCCCTAGGACCAGTGTTATTCTTGGTATATGTAAATGACATGACGGACGGGATAGACTCAGAAGTGTCTCTGTTCGCAGATGATGTGAAATTAATGAGGAGAATCACATCGGAAGAGGACCAAGCAGGACTTCAAACAGACCTGGACAAGCTTGACAGCTGGTCTAGCAACTGGCTTCTCGAATTCAATCCCACCAAATGCAAAGTCATGAAAATCGGAGAAGGGCAAAAGACCGCTGACAGAGTACAGGCTAGGCGGACAAAGGCTACAAACCTCGGCAAGGAGAAAGACCTTGGGGTGAGTATAAAGCCAAGCACGTCTCCGGAGGCACACATCAACCAGATAACTGCGGCAGCATATGGGCGGCTGGCAAACCTAAGATTAGCGTTCCGTTACCTTAACAAGGAATCGTTCAAGACACTGTACACCGTGTACGTCAGGCCCATACTAGAATATGCAGCACCAGTCTGGAACCCACACCTGGTCAAGCACGTAAAGAAACTAGAGAAAGTGCAAAGGTTTGCGACAAGGTTATTTCCACAACTCAGGGGTCTGTCCTATGAAGAAAGGTTGAGGGAAATAGGGACTAACAACACTGGAGGAAAGAAGGGTCAGAGGAGACATGATAACGACATACAAAATACTGCGGGAATTGACAAGGTAGACAGTGACAGGATGTTCCAGAGAGAGAACACGAAACAAGGGGACACAACTGGAAGCTGAAGACTCCAGATGAGTCAAAGGGATGTTAGGAAGCATTTCTTCAGCTACAGAGTAGTCAGGAAGTGGAATAGTCTAGAGAAAGATATAGTGGAGGCAGGAACCATACATAGTTTTAAGACAAGGTATGATAAAGCTCATGGAGCAGGGAGGCAGAGACCCAGTAGCGGACAGCAAGAGGCGGGGCCAGGAGCTGAGTCTCGACCCCTGCAACCAATGGTGAGTACACGACACACACCACACACACACCACACGGGGCCAGGAGCTGTGACTCGACCCCTGCAACCACAACTAGGTGAGTACCCACACACGCACTCGCACGCACGACACACACACACACATGGAGCAGGGAGAAAGACCTAGTAACGACCAGTGAAGAGGCGGGACCAGGAGCTATGAACCGACCCCTGCAACCTCAATTAGGAGAGTACATTGGGGGGAGTAAACACACCCTCGCGGCTGACTACAAAAACGTTGAGGACAAAAAAACCTTTTAAACTGCATTACAGAACCAGGAGAATAGGAAGGGGGCAGGTCAAGGCAGCGTAGGTGAGGCTCGTGGGTATATAGTGCTGCAGGTAAACTCGTACACAACCAAGAATAGAAATGAAAAAAGGTCACAACAGAAAAAAGGAGTAAGAACAGAAAAGGAGTAAGTATGAAAACCCTTCGGGGCCAGGGCTAATGCCGGCCCCCGCAAAAAAAACTATTTTTATACAAAAACCATGGAACACATACATGTATTTTTTGTAAAAAAAAAATAAAAAACACACCACCACACACAAACACACACACACACACACACACACACACACACAAAAAACACACACACACACACACACACACACACACACACACACACACACACACACACACACATTCATCAGTTATAAAAAAAAAAATTTAACCCCCATGATAAAAATACAATAAAACTCTTAAGTATTTCTGGGATAAAAAACAGTATTTTCCCTTGACTAAAACAAACCCGGTATTTTAAAAAATATTCGTATATAGTCAGAGGCAAAGACTATTTCTTTTTTACGTATAAACTCTGTTACCATTTTGAAATTTTAATCACCCGGAGAAATTCACCTCCGTGAATATGATATGCCTGGAGGGGGGGTCAAGGCCCCCCCGGGGGCGAGACCGGGCTGAGGAAAGGGGTAGCATTCCTACCGTTGTTAATGATGCCCCCTTTTTGGTGGCATGATGGGAATGATCCGGCATACTAGCCTCTAGACCCTTGGATGCCTTTTTGATGGATGATGGAGATGATGCCTGGCATACTAGCTTCTGACCTTTTGGGTCCTTTTTGATGGCATGATGGGGAGATGATGCCAGGGAATGCCTCTAACCTTTTGGGTCCTTTGTGATGGATTTTGGGGGGTGATCCGGCTTCGCCTCTAGACCTTTTGGGTCCTTTTTGGATGGCATTATGAGGGGATGATGCCAGGCATACTAGCCTCAGACCTTTTGGATGATGGATTATGAGGAGATGATGCCAGGGATACTAGCCTCTGGATGCCTTTGTGATATTAGGGAATAATCTGCTGATCGGGCACTAACTTCCGTCCGTAACTCACGTCAATAATATTGTGAATTTCCGACAATGTTGGTGATGGACATAGATGCAACTAATGTGACATTATAGTACCGTTTGCCTCCGACTTTGCGCTTTGTAAATTTGTTTGCGACAAAGCTACTGGAAGTGAAACGTTCCCATGATAAAGGGAAACCCCCCTAACTCTATACAGTTAATCTTGCTAGAGCCCCGGCTAGGTTTTAGCGCACCAACTCCCACTGAGGTCCGTGGTTCGATTCCGGTACGGGGGAAACCTTAGGGGTGTTTTTTAAGACACCTGCTGTCGCTGTTCACCACCAGCAAACAGGTACCTGGGTGTTGCCAACTGGTGGCCCATCCTGGGTGGACAAAATTAATCTTTAAAGGCCCCCAAAAGCTCCATAACAAGGGGTTTTAATTATTTTGGTGTCAGCTATGGTTTTATAAGTTGTACATGTCATTGTAAATTAAAGATTATTATTATTATTATTATTATTATTATTATTATTATTATTATTATTATTATTATTATTATTTTGTTGTTGTTGTTGTAGATGGACTCATTTTGGCTGTATGACTGGACTGATAATGGATGGGGCATCACAATAGCTTATATATTTTTGACTCAGTTTTGCATATTGGTGCGTGATGTATTTTTGGTAGCGTCTTTTATGTGCGTGCAGGTTGCAATGGAAAAAAATTGTTAAAAAATTTTTGTGGAAAAAAAAAATCTTTCGTTTCTTGATGAGTGGGGAGGGGAGGGGGGGGGACTGGAGGAAGGGGGACGGAGGGGGGGGTTTGTCAGGTGGAACAAGTCAAATTGGACCACAGGCGAGAGTCTATCGTGTGTCAGTTCAGTGAATAAATGAGTTCAGGCTCGAGCCGCCCGCCTGCCTGCCGCCCCGCCTGCCTGCCTGCCTGCCTGCCTGCCTGCCTGCCGCCTGCCGCCTCTGGGGAGTTTAGAGTGGGAAAGCCGTGACTGCTGGCAGAGTCTGTTGTCTGTATGTATGGAGTAAATAGCATGACTGCTGGCAGAGTCTGTCTGTTGTCTTTGAAGTGTATAAATTTACTGGTAGTGTCTGTGCAGGGCTTTGGTCTCCTTTTGAACCGCGATACGGACTTTATGTTTACCTTTGTCTTCTTCCCTTC
>WNWK01043318.1:0-15562 GCA_009830355.1 Cherax destructor
ATCATAGTCTTGTTCACTGTGCTCTTCATTTTCTGATTTGCTGTTTTCTTCTTCTGACGGTTGACTTCTTTCTGGAGGTGTAGGTACAGGAAGATCACCACTGTGTGGTACTGGTGCTGTAAAAGGGGGAAGGTCTGGATAAGAAATAGCAGGTGCATTTTTCCCAGTTCGGCGTTTGGCAGGATCCACCAGGCAGAAGTAGCAGTTGGTTGAGTGATCAGTGGGTAAGTAAGTAAGTTTATTCAGGTATACACAAATACATTTACATACATTATCATACATAGCAGCATATGTGTAGAGAACCCAGGATAACCCAAAAAGTCAGACAGAGTGACTTATTTCCATTGGGGTCCTTTAATTTCCATGTTCTAAGAACAGCAAACTTCATGGCTATTTTTCTCCTCTATACCATCATGTAAAAGAACAAAATAATTAGTTTCTCTAACATACATTTCATTTAAAAAAATTTCCTATTCAAGATTTTACCCAACAATTATCTAATGACTTTCTTACCTTCCAATGTTTTCTTAATGCTCACCAGCAACATGAGGTGCCCAGGTCGTGTCTTGGTCCCCAACTGCCATGCCAAAATATGCTTTGTAAGCTTACACATTTTTATGCTGTTACAGAGAACTTCTTTGCTTAAATATTGGAGAGCGAAACGTTGCCACAATAAAATGTCACATTAGTTGCATTTATGTCCTTTTACTTAACATCTTTGCTCTTGTCTTAATGAACTGACCACATATGTAGCAGAATGCATCTGGAGAATGATTGCAACCTCTTGATGCCATTTTACTTCTTCTGATGTGTCTGCTCAGGCAGCCAGAGCTCAACTGAATGCTGCTTTGTGAGTCCCTGTTCTTATATTTGCCAAGCAAAAATCTGGAACATAATAGTCTTACATCAGTCTTTCTTGAAAGTGTTCGGAAGTGTCCTGACCACAGAAGCAAAGTTCTGGGATCAAAGATAAGATAAGATTTTCTTCGGATTTTAACCCGGAGGGTTAGCCACCCAGGATAACCAAGAAAGTCAGTGCGTCGTCGAGGACTGTCTGTCTTATTTCCATTGTGGTCGTCAATCTTGTCCCCCAGGATGCGACTCATACCAGTCGACTAACACCCAGGTACCTATTTGCTGCTAGGTGAACATGACAACACGTGTAAGGCAACACGTCGAAATGTTTCACCCCGCCGGAATCGAACCCGGGCCCTCCGTGTGTGAAGCGGAGCTTTAGCCACCAGACTAAATTGAGAAATTGGGAAATGATGCTTATTTCCCAGGAACACGACAAAAGTGAAATTTTGTTACATAGTGTAATCTGTGTAACTTATAAACTTACTTAGTTATTATAATCTGTCTGAGCAAAGTATAAAAGCGGTGTATGGCAGTGTACGTTCTCTCTGGTCTACTAACATTAGAGAAAACTGTGTATCACCGGGTAACTGTAAAAAAAAATCCTTTTGTACGCCAAGACTCAAACAGCGGGATTTTCTTCAAAAGAATAAAAAAAAATTTGCTCCGAAGTAATATAATTTGCTGCGTTTTCCTCGATATTTTGGAAGTAAGTTACCTACCTGTTTTTGTGATAGCTCCATTATTAATAGACGAATTTGAAGGATTTTCACAACGAGCATTAAACAATATATGTTTCACAAACTGGTGTAAATATTTTAGGAATAACACAATTTTCTTTAATTTGTGGTTGGGTAAACTGTGGATATTTTACTAAATGTCAAAAAGTTACCAACTTTATGTTTTGGGGGATAAAAATAAAGTATATTACAGTATTTGTGTGTTGAGAAATTTCAATTACTTCGATATGGAAAACTTGAGGAAATTAAAACTACATCGGAGTATAAAACAAATTCCAACCACAAATAGAGCGAAAAACTAATGTAAAAGACCTGGGAGTGATCATGTCGGAAAATCTCACCTTCAAAGACCATAACATTGTATCAATCGAATCTGCTAGAAAAATGACAGGATGGATAATAAGAACCTTCAAAACTAGGGATGCCAAGCCCATGATGACACTCTTCAGGTCACTTGTTCTATCTAGGTTGCTGTATGACCCCTGTGGTTTAGCGCTTCTATTTGATTATAATAATCTATTAAGGCTGGAATATTGCTGCACACTAACTGCACCTTTCAAGGCAGGTGAAATTGCTGACCTAGAAAATGTACAGAGAACCTTCACGGCACTCATAACTGCCATAAACCACCTCAATTACTGGGAACGCTTGAAGTTCCTAAACCTGTACTCCCTAGAACGCAGGTGGGAGAGATACATGATTATATACACTTGGAAAATCCTAAAGGGATTAGTACCAAACTTGCACACGAAAATCACTCCTATGAAAGCAAAAGACTCGGCAGACGATGCAACATCCCCAATGAAAAACAGGGGTTCCATTAGCACATAAGCGGGATTATCAATAGACCCCTGGCTGTCTTCAAGCAGGCACTGGACAGGCACCTAAAGTCAGTGCCTGACCAGCCGGGCTGTGGTTCGTAAGTCAACCCGACTTACGTGCGGCCAACAGTAACAACCTGGATGATCAGGCCCTGACCCACCATGAGGCCTTGTCACAGACAGGGCCGGGAGGCGTTGACCCCCGAAACCCTCTCCAGGTGGTATATAAATTCATGATACAATCCGTTTAGAATTGTCTTATCAGTAGGGAAATCCAAAAATAATTTTGGCAGTGCAATTATGTCAGATGATAATGTCACGGCGAGTGTCCGGGTTCTATTCCGGGCGAGGGTTGAAACATCGGGCGTGTTTTCTAACACCGGTTGTTATGGGTTGTTATGGTCTCGACCTTTTTTAATAATAATAATAATAATAATAATAATAATAATAATAATAATAATAATAATAATAATAATAATAATAAAAATAATAATAATAATATCTTTATTTCTACAAGTACATGTATAAGGTATACAAGCCATAGCTGACATCAATAACATACTACTATATAGAAAGTCCCTTGTTATGCTGAGCATTTCCCGCAAATTAGGTCAGTTGTGTCCCAGGATGCGACCCACACCAGTCCACTAACACCCAGGTACACATTTTATACTGATGGGTGAACATAGACAGCAGGTGTCTTAAGGAAACACGTCCTAATATTTTCCAGCCGTACCGGGAATTCGATCTCCGGACCTCAATGTGTGAGCTGAGTGCGCTAGCGATTGAGCTACGAGACACCTTTATAAGTGGTAATATCCTGTATAACAGCCGCAGATTTAAACATGATACGAAGTGAGTTGAAGAAAAATTATAATTATATAACACGTCACCTTACAACAGGTTCGACCCCGCATTTCGTCTTCCAGTGACTTTTCTAAGATGTTGTAATAGTAATTCCTTACACTATGTGGAGGTGATTTTCCTTAGATTCTGTGAGAGACTCTTACACTAGTGACAGTGACTCTCCTTATGCTCTTGTGACAATGACTCTCCTGATTCTCTGCGACAGTGACTGTCGGACTTCAGTGAGAATGACTCTCCAGACAACCTGTAAATGGACTCTCCAGACTCTAACACTGTCGATCTGACAATGTAACATTCACTTTCTTGGCTCTCTGTGAAAGTGACTTTTCATGACAAACTGGGAAAGTGACTCGCCTGACACTGTAACAGTGCCTGACACTGTAACACTGCTTACCCTGCGACAATGATTCTGGTTACACTCTAAGAGTGACTCTTATTAAACTCGGTGACGGATTATAAATTAATTTTGCATTCCAAAAGATACAAATGCAGTACGAAACGTGGTTTCGAACGTTTTCAGTAAAGGATTACATCACACCACATTTGCGTCTCTTTTCTACTGTGTCAGTAATTGATATCATCTTGTGTCCCACTGTAGCATGTGGAAAGTTAACTCTGGCAAAATAACTAATTAATGCTGCCGCTGATAAATGGCTTTATTTGATTTAACTCCAGTTGATTTGAAAGTAAATATGATTAATAATTAATACGAGAAAATGTCTTTATACTTACATCATTTGAATTTGTGGTGTTCTTATCTTTTAAGAATGCGTAAATTCTCTTCTCTCCTTTTGACTTGGCTATATCACTCGGTGTCTTATTACTCTTATCTTTTTGATTCTTATTTACTCCGGCTTGAACGAGCCACTCGACGGCTTCTATGTCACCAGAAGCTGCAGCAAAGTGTAAGGCATTAGATTTGCCATCAACTGTTGCGTGAATATCACAGTTATTGTCCTTCAAGGCTTGCAGGGAGCCAACCTGACCCTGGAGAGCGGCCCAGTGCACTGCAGTCCTTCCTGAAAAATAAGGAAAAGAGGACTTATTTTAAAATGAAACCAATCAGAATATTCCGCTATTCAATGGAAAGTCCTGAGATGAGCGTGAAGTATAGGCTATACATCCACGATGCTTAACTAACAGCAATAGTTATCTGGGCGTTGGTATAACAATATGTTATTTGGCATTTTGGAGAGCGGGTATGCAATGATAAAGGTCTTCGGAGGCTTCTACTTTATTTGTATAAAGTGCGAGGTACACAGGCTGTGTTAGTGGCCATGGCCCGGGTGGGCCATGGCTTGCGAGGGAGAGAGGAGTTTGACCTCGTTGTCTGAGTAAAGTCTGGGCGCCAAAATGAGGGAGAGGCAGGGTGTCGCAGACTGACTTGGGGTATGCCTACAGGCTTGCCCTCTGGCAGAAACTATGGGAACTAGCATTGCGCGAAATATGAACTCAGCTGGCAGACAGTATGGCTGTCTATGCAGACAGCAAGGCTGTCTACATCGCTCGGCCATGCACCCATGGTCGTTCCCAACCATGTCTGGCAGTAAAAAAAACTTGGGTCTCTCTCTCACAAGAACAGGTCACAGAACACGAAAGAAAAATACATATATGTATACATAAACATATGGACATAGAAAAAAAAACTTCCTCCAGAGAGGGAAGAAAAAAAGGTGTGCTTCGTGGTCTAAGGCAGTGAGTATCGATGCAGCACTGCAATCCTTCCTGCGTCTGGACACGTACTGCAACACGGGAGACATAGCTGCGGCTGAGCTGTGATTTAACAGGGTACAGTATAATCTCTGATGGTGAAGCAGTCATTGTAGTAGTCGGTGCAGGGTTCACTCAACCTGGGGCACAACCTGCTGGTGCCTCGAGTGAGGCATCGTCAGTAGTCGCAACAGGACAAGACTGGCAAGCGACTCTGGAGGACATTCCTCGACTGGTACTGTCGCTGGAGCTGTCGCTGCTGGCGAGTGTGGAATGAGTCATGACAGGAACGACTCGCGAAACATCTGGAGGTCATAACAGCATACACCATACTGCAGTGAGGGGGCTAGCAGTCAAAGTGACATCAGCTTTGTGAAGCTGTGACACGAGGCTGACAGTCGCCTGCTGACAGGCTTAACTGCGGCTCGAGGAGTGTCATCTCTCGACAGTTGAGTTACAGCAGAAGGATGTCTAAGCGTCCCCAGATGGGTCTACATATACCCACAGCTGCCTCTACCACCACAGAAGAGTTAACCTCCCGCCCAACTTGCAGCACATTACAAAAAACAACACCACAAATTTTGATCCTGTGTTCCATCCAAACCTCTGTCCCAACGAAAGTTCCCACCTCTAACAACTTGATTTTGCCCTATTTGATCACATCCCAGTAGCCAACCCAAAATCTCGATCATCTTGTTCACAGTCCCCAGCCCTCTATGCTTCCCACCAAGATAGTGGTGTCATCGACATAGCCGATGATACCCGGGCACATTCCGGGTCCCCTCCCCTCTCTTACACCCTCCTGCACCAATCTATAGAAGGTATCCTGCAGACATGCGAACAGGAGCTGCGACAAAGGACACCCTGTCGCAGCCCCTGTCCCATGCCCACCACAATCCCCACCTCCCGTTCACCTGCACTCTCACCTGGGCCCTGCAATAAGCGTCCCTACCCACCCCACTACTTCCTACACAAACCCTGTTTCAATAATATGCCCTGCAACATCTCCCTATTCATGCTGTCACAGGCAGTTTCCCAATCCAACCCCACAACTCCCCCTCCCTACCTTCTACAAACCCTTTTATCCTATGGTTCCCTCCCTCATACTATGCCCGAACTCTGTACTGCCCCCCCTCTAATATAGTATTTAATACCTTCTTCATATGATTCATCAAAATACGCGCAAAATCTTATAGTCAGAACAGAGTAAAGTTATCGCTCTATATTCTTTTAGTGTCCTGCAACCCCGTCCCATAGATATTAAAACCACTATCCCTTTTTGCTGCTCTTCACTCATACTTCCCATTGACTTCATACCATTGAAAACCCTCCCCAATACCTTTCGCAAAACCTCCCAATGAGTCATATAGAAGTTGCCGAAATCCCAACCAAACCCGGTGTCTTCCCAAGTTTCTCCCTGCACCGCCTGCCATACCTCTTGCTCAGTAATACGTCCCTCCAAACCTTTCCTGTCCTCCTTACTAAGCCTCTCTAAGATGCTACCTAAAACAAAATCACAAGCCTCCTGATTATAAAGCCCCTTCTGCAACTTTCTCTGAAACCATCTATCTGTATAGCAACTCATGCCCTCAGTGGTTCGTACCACCGAAATTTATGCAAAACCATAGCTGAGGGTTTATCCCCACAAAACGTCCTCCAACCCCCACGAACCCTAATGGCATGAAAATTTTAATTTTGAATCTCCCTTAATTGGCCCCGGAGTCCATCGATCTCATCCTGCGGGTACCTCCCCACCCTTATAACACTCTTGCAACTGCACCTCCAAGTACCTCTGCTTCCCATACCTCAACTTTCCATCCTCAGCCCCCATCCGCATGTAAAATCCTCTTATTTGCCACCTTCGCTCGTGTATTCAACCATTTCACAACGTCCTCGATACCCTTGCCCCACCCCACAATCTTCCCACCATTCCTCAAAAACCTCTTGATGTCCCTCACCCTGCAGCAAATGAACATTTAATTTCCAATAGCTAGGAAAATCTTAACGCCCCTCTCATCCTAACTTGACCAAAACACCCCTATGATCTGAAAACCCATCTCCACACAGGTTACACTGCCCACCTGTAAACCCTACTTTACGTAAACCCAATCGAGCCACGCCCGAATCCTTGCCGAACATAGGTGTGTTCCACATTCCACCCCCACTGCCCCTAAAACTCTCCCTTTAACCCAACATACATCCCGCCCTCTAGGCTCGACATCCTTCCCTCTTATTATACAATTCCAATCACCTGCTACAATAGTAACCATAGGAAGGCCCCGTAAGGCATAGACTAAATCGTTGCGAACAAAATCCTCCTTAACCCTTCGATCATTGCACGCCGGCATGTACACCCCTACAAAACACACCTGAATATCCCCCAACTCCCCTTCCACTCTAACAATCCTACGCCCCTCCTCTCATGTTCTCAGAAGAAAAGGGCTGGTCTCCCATACCCCACCATCACCCTCCTTTAAATGCCCAGAACTTCCTGGGCATTAATTCCTTTCAACATTAATTCCCTTCCACACCCGTAATTATGCTCCTGTAGAAAACAAACGTCTACAGTCTCAGTGTTACCTCCACCCATTTCCTCTTAACCTCAGCTCAGAGGCCATTGACATTCATATTCAAACACTTGAAAGCTGCAATGGGGGTTTCCCTCTCTGCCTCACGGGTCCTGGCGCCACTGTCTTGTAAGTACCTCCAAACCCTCGGCTCTCCTTTCCTCCCTACCTCCGCCTTTCCCCTTCAATCCCCTTTCCATCCCTTAGCTATGTCTACCCAGGTCTTTTACAGGACCTCTGACCTGGTGTAATCACATCTTTGTCAGCCTCACCACTTGGCCTCTTACATGACTCACCTCAAACTCCATGACCCCCTCCCCCGGTTACCTATGCACCTCCACTTCTGCAACAACCACCAACCTGCAGTTGACCACTTCAGCACCATCAACACCCACACCCCTGGACTCTCCACATCTCCATTCCATTCCACTACCGTACTCAGCAACTCTCTCAGCAGTGGACTATCCAGAATCCTC
Organism: Cherax destructor; assembly: GCA_009830355.1. Taxonomy (NCBI): domain Eukaryota; kingdom Metazoa; phylum Arthropoda; class Malacostraca; order Decapoda; family Parastacidae; genus Cherax; species Cherax destructor. The sequence goes on from WNWK01043318.1 coordinate 8,037, forward strand.
CTCAGGTCCTCAAGGCTGGGGTCCGTAACTCTTTCCTCCTCCAGAGGACTTCTCTCAGAGTTGACCCTGCTGCCTCCATAGTCTCACTCGGAGACTTTTTGGTCACCGTCAACACGGCCTCCTCCCTCGCTTCAACAGCATCACTCCATTTACCAGTTCGAGCATTCACCATTATGTCTTCTACCACAGGTGTCGCCAACAGCACTTGTTCCTCTCGGACACCTGGCTCTGTCCGCACATTGTCCTCTCCTCGAGTCCATTGTAAAGACCTCGTCACCGGTCACACGATGCTGCCATATGCCCTGGGCCGCCACACAGACGACACGTCCTCTGCTGCCCTGCATACGTCACATAAACCTGGGTATGGAATGCCTCCATCATAACATATGACGGTATTTGCCACCTCATGGTCATTTTGAGGGAGAGCGACCCCTCAGGCATACCTGCATATGGCCCATGGGCCCATCGCCCTACGGTGGCGGCGTGGATGACTCCATACTGGCAAAACACCTGTCTGACATCAACCTCGTTGGCTTCAAATGGAATAGTCTTAATCCGTATCCACAAGTAGTGCGCCGACACATCCCTAAGACGCCTCCAGGTTCGTGTTAATTACGATGCTCTTCTCCTGGTACCTGTCGACAATTCCATTGTAGACACTGCCGGATGCAAACTTTATAAAAAACTGGGCAGCTCCGTAAAGGAGATCCCGTAAATGTCCTCAGTCGATATCCCATGTGTCCCCTCAAAATTAATGGCAAGAGAACGTCGGCATTGCTGGGATACACCGCTCCTGCAGCAAATCAATGCATACAGTATGTACACGCGCCGGTATCCATCCGCCATCTTGTGGAAAATTAAAGTTCACTGACCCCACCACCAGGAGTCTGCAGCACGTCCGTTCACCACCAAGGTGGGGAACGACTGTATATTATTATTATCCTGAAAGAGAAACCAGGATCTGGAAAGAGCTGTTGTAGAATAAGAAATCCTAGCTGTAAATTAAGTTGTGTAAAAGAGTTTCGGAAAACATTCAGCTATACTTAAGTCCCATCAAAGTAATGAGATAAAAAGTAAACAAAGTTACCTCTGTTGTCTTGGGCTTCACAGTTAGCACTGCTCTCAGCAACAGCTGGATCACATTAGGTTACCAGCCTCAGCCGCTACATGTAGCGGGTTCCTCCTGCCAGAAAAGTCATGCGCATATTTTACTAATGAACAGATCTACAGTTTTTCTACATGAAAATAATTGTTACAAAGCAGTGATTGAAATTTGAAAATAAAATTAGAGTATTGAAATGAAATTAGAGGACATTTTGATACCTTATTGATCAATATTAAGTAATGACTTAATAATGCCAGAAAACGGACCGAATTTGTTTTTCAGTTATGAATAATTTTCTGTACTGACAAATATACTTTTCTAAGAGAAATGGAATAGTAATGATGTATTTATGACCTCTGTAAAAGCCAATAAATGCATAAGTTATTATCTATGACACGGCAGATGCCTGAACTTACCCATCGGTTTAATTACAAACTTAAAACATAACTAAGTTAGTCTAGTAAGATATGTATAATATTACTTAAGAAACTACTTAAAATGAGCATTTTATTCCTAAGGTATGAAATGTTGTTAGTAATACATTAAGAGAATCTGATTTATATTAGGCAACATGCAAGACAAGCCACGGGGGTGATGCAAGACAAGCCACGGGGGTGATGCAAGACAAGCCACGGGGGTGATGCAAGACAAGCCACGGGGGGTGATGCAAGACAAGCCACGGGGGTGATGCAAGACAAGCCACGGGGGTGATGCAAGACAAGCCACGGGGGTGATGCAAGACAAGCCACGGGGGTGATGCAAGACAAGCCACGGGGGTGATGCAAGACAAGCCACGGGGTGATGCAAGACAAGCCACGGGGTGATGAAGACAAGCCACGGGGTGATGCAAGACAAGCACGGGTGATGCAAGACAAGCCACAGGGGTGATGCAAGACAAGCCACGGGGGTGATGCAAGACAAGCCACAGGGTGATGCAAACAAGCCACGGGGTGATGCAAGACAAGCCACGGGGGTGATGCAAGACAAGCCACGGGGTGATGCAAGACAAGCCACGGTGATGCAAGACAAGCCACGGGGGTGATGCAAGACAAGCCATGGGGTGATGCAAGACAAGCCACAGGGGTGATGCAAGACAAGCCACGGGATGTGATGCAAGACAAGCCACAGGGGTGATGCAAAACAAGCCACGGGGGTGATGCAAGACAAGCCACGGGGGTGATGCAAGACAAGCCATGGGGGTGATGCAAGACAAGCCACGGGGGTGATGCAAGACAAGCCACGGGGGTGATGCAAGACAAGCCACGGGGTGATGCAAGACAGGCCATGGGGGTGATGCAAGACAAGCCACGGGGGTGATGCAAGACAAGCCACGGGGGTGATGCAAGACAAGCCACGGGGGTGATGCAAGACAGCCATGGGGTGATGCAAGACAAGCCACGGGGTGATGCAAGACAAGCCACGGGGTGATGCAAGACAAGCCACGGGGGTGATGCAAGACAAGCCACGGGGGTGATGCAAGACAAGCCACGGGGTGATGCAAGACAAGCACGGGGGTGATGCAAGACAAGCCACGGGGGTGATGCAGACAAGCCACTGGGGGTGATGCAAGACAAGCCACGGGGTGATGCAAGACAGGCCATGGGGTGATGCAAGACAAGCCACGGGGGTGATGCAAGACAAGCCATGGGGGTGATGCAAGACAAGCCACGGGGTGATGCAAGACAAGCCACGGGGGTGATGCAAGACAAGCCACGGGGGTGATGCAAGACAAGCCATGGGGGTGATGCAAGACAAGCCACGGGGTGATGAAGACAAGCCACGGGGTGATGCAAGACAAGCCACGGGGGTGATGCAAGACAAGCCACGGGGGTGATGCAAGACAACCAGGGTGATGCAAGACAAGCCACGGGGTCTTGCAAGACAAATCGGGGAGTCATGCATTAAGATCGCCTGTCTGCCATGTTTTGCATCTGGTAATATGTAACCGGAAATAAAAAATCAGTACAACATCACTTAGTATATATACACTGAGATGGAACTTATACCTACACTGAGAGATGGAACTTATACCTTACACTGAGAGATGGAACTTATACCTTACACTTACAGATTACTTTAATCTACTCTCTTCTCCTCGTTCTTCCGATCTGTCTTTTGATATTCTCTGTGTTTTCTTACTTAATTGTGAATTAACAGTGGCCCTGGACCGACCGAAACGTGCCCTCCTAAGTGAGAAGAATATTAATTTAAAAAGGAAAGCAAATCATAAAAAATGGAGAAAACCATATTTAGGCCTATTGCACTTTCTTGTGTTTACAGGAGCTATGTAATGTTGCTAGAGCTACAACAGTTAGTTAAGGATATAATTCTCTTAGGGTAGGCTGATGTGTGGCATCGCCTGTTTGCGATTGGTTTGCATAAGTAAGTGTGTATCACCTATTTGTGGTTGCTGGGGTCGAGACTCGTTCCTGGCCCCCCCTCTTCACTGATCGCTACTAGGTCCTCTCTCTCCCCGCTCCATGAGCTTTATCAAACCTCGTCTTAAAACTATGTATGGTTCCTGCCTCCACTACGTCACTTTCCAGACAATTTCCCACTTCCTGACAACTCTGTGACTGAATAAATTTTCCAAACTTCCCCAAAGTGACCCCTTGTTTCTGTGTTTTCTCTGGAACATCCTGTCTCTTCCACCTTGTCAATTCCCCCAGTATTTTATATGCCGCTATCATGTCTCCCCTAACCCCTCCTGTCCTCCAGTGTCGTGGGGCCCGTTTCCATTCCCTTCTTTCGTAGAACACCCCCCTTTCTCTGGGACTATTGTTGTTGGAAACGTTTCCCCTTTTCCCAAAAAATTTTTTGGCCGTTGCCCAGGTGTGGGTTTCAAACTGGTGCTGCATACCCCAATATGGGCCTGACGTACACAGTGTACAGGGGTTTTTTAATGATTCCTTTACTGGGGGTTTGGAACGCTATTCTCCGGGTTTTCCCGGCGCCCATATCCTGCAGCAGTTATCGGGGTTTTTATGCGCCTCGGAGATGTTTTTGGGGTTTAAATCACACCAAGATCCTTTTTTCCCTTTTGTGAGGTTTGCAGTCTTTGGACCTGGGGCCCATACTCTGTTTTCGGGCTTTTTGCCCTTCCCAGATCTTCATGACTTTGCATTTGGCGGGTTAAAATCGGGGGCCAGTTCGGGGAAGGGGTTTTTCCTGTCCCGGTCTCTTTGTAGTCCTGCCTGATCCTCAACCATTTAATTCTCATTAACTTACATCATCTGCAAGCAGGGGCATTTGGGGTCTATCCCTTCCGTCTGTTATGTGTATACTCACCCGGTTTGGTTCGGGGTCGATTCAGGGTCCTGGCCCCCCCAGGAGGGGTGTGATACATAACAAATACACAGGTGTGGGTTTTTTAAAAAAAAAATTTCACTAACTTCATCACGCCCTACCCCCGCAGGGGTTCTTTTCCCCCCATTTTGCCCCCTTTTGAAGTGCAACCAAAAACACAGGACCAAAAAATCTAGCTGCTCTGTGATTCTAATTCTGCAGAAATATAATAATAAAGAAAAATGGCATTAAGGTCGTCCCATTTAAAACCTAGAGAGTTGCGGGCTTAAATAGACTTCCCCAAAAGTGCGAACTGATTTTTAACAAAATTTTTTGCTGGTTCATCAGGGAAATTTTAGATATACTCCCTTTATCTCCACTAGGGACTCTTTATATTGATTTGGTAAAGTAAAAAAGGGGAGCTAAAAATGGGAGGGTAAGCAGCCCTGCGTAATTGGGGGCTGCTCGGGCGGTCACCCTTCCCTTTCCCCAGCTGGTCTCCCGAGCTCCTTTTCACTGCAGCCTCCCACTCTCTCAGGTTTTAGCTTGCTGCTGCTAATCTCCCGGGACCCCAAGTGTTGATTTCATTCTCAGCAAACATCATTAAAAAAAGAATAGGGAGCGAAAACCACCACGACGATTGTTATTTTTGTATTGTGAATGTGAAAGGTTTCAATAATTAAAAAAAAGTCAAATGCGAATATCCTGATTTAGAGTCAGCAAGGAGACTTGTGCCTCACAGCGTACTCGTTCTCTTTCCCCGTATTTACAACACTGTCTGACCTTCCCTTGTTAGATGTTGAAGATATTATTATTATTATTATTATTATTATTTTTAAATTTTATTTTTAAATTATTATTATTATTATTATTATTATTATTATTATTATTATTATTATTATTATTATTATTATTATGCATCTTTCCAGTTGGTCACTCAACAAAAGTGTGTTGAAAATTAAGACACATGTGCAACAGTTGAGTATCTTTAATGATGAAACGTTTCGCCCACTTAGTAGACTTCTTCAGTCAGATAAAGGCAGCAGTAGTAATGACATGAAGATGATGTAATCAGTACATCAACCTTAGAGAAAACGTATTGATGTTCAGTCCTCAGCCGGGAGAAGAGTTCAGCTCCATGGTCTGGAACAATATGAAGTTGAAATAAGAGAACGATGCTTAAATACAGTTGAAAGTGAGTATTTTAGACATCGTTCTCATGCTTCAGCTTTATATTGTTCGAGACCATGGTGCTGAACCTTCTCCAGGCTGAGGGACTGACCACCTCAAATACTTTTCTCAAGATTGATGGACTGATTGCATCATCTTCATTTCATTACTACTGCTGCCTTTGTATTTGACTGAAGGAAGCTTACTGTGTAGGCGAAATCTTCAACTTGTTGGTTTTCAAAACCATTTATCACATCTGTCAGACACTGCAACATCTTTGGGGTCTTGATACAAGGAATTCTTCAACACTTGTGCAACCTTTGGACGAAGACCTACTTACACTAGTGGATGGTACCACTGTGACCCCGCCTCCCTCCTGCTTCCACTCACCTGACTACAGGATATAAGCCACTGCTCTGGCCATATGCTGTACTTCCTACAAGAGTGATGGACTGAACACATAGGTTCCAGGCTGAGGGACTGATTACCTCAAACTCCTCCTCTACTTACCTGTTTCTACTTTGTATTGACTGATGAAGCCACTGTGTGGCGAAACGTTTCTTAATAAAGATTCCCATATGTTGCATCAGTGTCTCAATCTTCACCATGAAACTGAATGTTATAGGAATACAATTAGAAACCTGATTAAAACATAATCAAATATGATAACGTGAACTTAGAGGAATTTTCTACCTAAATTTCCGAAAATTATAGGGGTAAATTTATATAATGTAAATAAGTGTAAATTGTGTTGTTGTTGGTTTAAAATTAATTTACGAGTGAAAATAGAACCAGCGGCTGCGCAGGCACTGGGGGGGAGATGCCATGATGGAAAAATAGTGTGTGTGTGTGTGTGTGTGTGTGTGTGTGTTTGAGTGTGTGTGTGTTTGTGTGTGTGTGTGTTTGTGTGTGTGTGTGTTTTTTTTTTATGCATTGTTTGCATGATAATGTTTTTCGCCAAGAAACTGAGATGTGATAAACCTGTGTTGCGGTGTTTGACTGTATCGAGGTGACGTACCTCTATACAAGTGTTAACACAGAGGTTGATACAGGTGTTAACACCGAGGTTGATACAGGGGTTAACACGAGGTTAAGATCCCAAAACTGGGAACCACAGCAACGTTATATGAAAAGTGATTTCTGTTGTTGTATGAGTGAATGTATGAAGGAAGTTGAATGTATGAAGGAAGTTGAATGTATGAAGGAAGTTGAATGTATGAAGGAAGTTGAATGTATGAAGGAAGTTGAATGTATGAAGGAAGTTGAATGTATGAAGGAAGTTGAACTCAAACTATAATCTTTGAATAACTTGAATGGTTATTTCAATTCCTGTGTAAGACATTTATTGTATTGTTAACTGGGTTTAAAGCCTATGGACTGTAGGTGGGTCATTAACGCTGTATGTTATCTGTTCACCACCTTAGTTAAGATTACTTTAATATCTAAGAAATACTGGTTAATGTAATCTTAGTTAAGATTACTTTAATATCTAAGAAATACTGGTTAATGTAATCTTAGTTAAGATTACTTTAATATCTAAGAAATACTGGTTAAAGTAATCTTAGTTAAGATTACTTAAACTCTATTAAATTCGGATTAAAAGTAATGCTTTCAAGGTTTTGAAATTGACACTGATATGTTCCAGGAAATTAGTTTTGTATAATATATAGGAGCTCCTTTATATACCCAACATATTTAAGCACTGTAGGTTACAGTAGCGTCACGTTTATAATATTCATTACGTCTTAGTATATTTAGTTAGTCATCTCTACGATCTATTAAATCATCAATTTTATTGTCCTGCAATACGGAATATTTATGAAGATGCGTTTAATTAATCTGTGGACTAATATTTCCTTTCTGAAGACTCAAGGTCGGGTAAACCGCTCAATAAATGTAGTGAAGGGAATCACATAATCGGGCATTAAGGTAATGAAATAATTGTCAATATATTCAATTCAGACGC
>WNWK01043319.1:0-15562 GCA_009830355.1 Cherax destructor
ATAATACTGTGTGTACTGCTATTCAGAGCCATAATGATAACGAATCAGTGAAAAGTTCTTATAGTCCCTTAATGATTGAAAGACAGTCTCTAGCCGTTGAGCAATGTGTTTGTTCTTCGAGCTTGTATCAGAGATTTGCCAGAGTGATGCGGAATGTGAAGTTCAGATTAGTTCTTGTAGAAAGTATGTGTTTTACTTGTTAACGTAGCCGAGCGGTCAAGGCACTAGTATTACTGTCACTCCTGTCTGGAACTCAGTCCCTACAATATCTTGCATGCAAGATAGCGTTCAGATGCCTAGGGTGCCGGAGGTATCCCGAACCGCCTTGAGTACTGAGTCTATCCTTGTAATGTTGCTAGTTCAAGTAGTAGTTCCTCTCCAGGGGACGCTTTGTTGAAGAAAGACTATTTGAATGAGTTATAGCATCTCTCGCTGATGCAAAAGCAATTGCAGAAAGCCGTTTCTGTTGCTAGTGTATTCACTAGAGTGCCAGTTGTTGTCCCTCGTGTTCCAGATAGTGTTCCTTCCAGTTGACAGTAAGCCTTTGCAGAGTAAAGTGTCGTGTGTCGAGTAATTCTTACCTGCAGTAAGAGATAGTGAGAGCCGTTCTCCTTTGCTCATACTTTGTGTCTTTGAGATAACTATTTCAACCGGGGAGAGATCCTTCCACTCCACCGAGCCTGTTCATTCCTTCAGTAGGAAAGTGATTATAAGTTAATCAAAACCGAGTTGTTCATTCCTCCAGTAGGAAAGTGATCATAAGTTGTGAGCTAAAGATGGAAAATTAGAAAATCAAGACTAGAACTGACGATATTGACTGTGTGTTTTGTTATCAGATTTCTAGTATCTAGTAAGATTGTTGTGTGTTCAAGTTCTCTCTGAGTTCTGAGTTTTAACAGTATAACCCGTGTTAGCCGAGTTTATCTTTCCTGTTAAAACTTCTTCCCTGTAAATAATTATTCTTCCTCAGAAGCCGAAGAGTGCATGAATACACATCGATTGATCGATCAAATTTACAATTGTAATATATATAATCCGTTATATCTAGATCCATTAACATTCTCTTATGTACCATTAACTCAAGAAGTGCGAGAGTAAGATTAATCATGATTAGTTCCAAGTTATAATGTGTTTTTTATTGTATAGATTCACCCAGTACCACCTGTCTGTTCAGCCTATAGAGTTGTATAGTATGCCGAGACGTCATACGATAACATGGCTGAGCTGTCGTGTCAGTATCATATATACACTTGTGTAGTGTATCAGCATTCATCCCACTTATACAGCTGGTCCCTTTGCGTGTGACGTCACGATACCCGCTGACGTCAGAGGCTCAGCGCATGTGCATAGCCTCAGATAGGTGTACACTCTCACTAGCGTCAGACCTATAAACTGGACAGACGTGGCTGGACTCTCTCCTACTCATACCGTAAATATACCGTAACCATCCTACAAGGAGTGGCTATGTCTACCTAAATCTCTCTCCCAAGACCCACACAACACCTTCACTTACAGAATTCTAACTCCTGCCATTGTTTACTGTCACTTTCAGAGTTCTAATTCCTGCTATTGTTTACCTTCACTTTCAGAGTTCTAACTCCTGCCATTGTTTACCTTCACTTTCAGAGTTCTAACTCCTGCCATTGTTTACCTTCACTTTCAGAGTTCTAACTCCTGCCATTGTTTACCTTCACTTTCAGAGTTCTAACTCCTGCCATTGTTTACCTTCACTTACAGAGTTCTAACTCCTGCCATTGTTTACCTTCACTTTCAGAGTTCTAATTCCTGCCATTGTTTACCTTCACTTTCAGAGTTCTAAATCCTGTCATTGTTTACCTTCACTTTCAGAGTTCTAACTCATGCCATTGTTTACCTTCACTTTCAGAGTTCTAACTCATGCCATTGTTTACCTTCACTTTCAGATTTCTAACTCTTGCTATTGTTTACCTTCACTTTCAGATTTCTAACTCCTGCCATTGTTTAACTTCACTTTCAGAGTTCTAACTCCTGCTATTGTTTACCTTCACTTTCAGAGTTCTAACTCCTGCCATTGTTTACCTTCACTTTCAGAGTTCTAACTCCTGCCATTGTTTACCTTCACTTTCAGAGTTCTAACTCCTGCCATTGTTTACCTTCACTTTCAGAGTTCTAACTCCTGCCATTGTTTACCTTCACTTTCAGAGTTCTAACTCCTGCCATTGTTTATCTTCACTTTCAGAGTTCTAACTCCTGCCATTGTTTACCTTCACTTTCAGAGTTCTAACTCCTGCCATTGTTTACCTTCACTTTCAGAGTTCTAACTCCTGCCATTGTTTACCTTCACTTTCAGAGTTCTAACTCCTGCCATTGTTTACCTTCACTTTCAGAGGCAGAGAACATTTGTCCTCTCAATTTTGTTTTTACTGAAAAACTAAAGTGTGTACCAGATAAGTATATTGTCCGGATATATCTTACCTAATTGTTATTTTATCATCCTTCACTCTCTCACCTCGTACATTCATCTATCTCCTTCAACCATTTCACTACTATCACCCTTTGCTCCTTCTCTCTCTTCCATATCCACTTATCCTCTATTCCACCTACTCTTTCCCTCTTCCTACTCAGCGGAACAATGTATTCATAGGAATGTTTTTATATTTTTATTTTATATTAATGTATATATTCAAATATTATGTCATCCAAATTTATTTTACAACTATCCACACTTTCATGTGTCCGTTATATTATTCCCCCCCCCCCGCTCTGGGGTGGTGATATTTTGATAAAAAATAATTTTCTCCCGAGTACAGGGTAGACCTTCATGAGAGGGTAATTCCTATATAACAGTAACTCTGCTGTAACGAATCTTCTGAAACTCTTGTAGCCGATTAACCCACAATTAAAAACTTTGCAATGTCCTCAATGCCCTACTGAAGTCTCCCTACTCAGGCCGTGTTACGCAGTAAAATATTTTGTAAAAAACGCTCCATATATAATGTCATTTTCCGAGTATTATTCTGAAACCGGACGTGTATTATTCGTGTCAGTGAGGCAGTGGCCAGAACAGGAGCAGACGAGGTGTTTGTGAGTCAGTACGAGACGGCGGTGACGGGCGGTGATGGGGAGAAGTCATCATGGTTTGGGTGTTAGTGTGAGTAGGTAATTTTGTTACGTTTTTCAGTGTATACTATAATTTTGTTAAGTGTTTAATTAAGTGCTCTCATGTTTACCTGTAAGGCCCTAGTGTGTGCAATGGCCTGTGTTTTGGAGAGTATTTAACGTTTTAACTGTATGTAAGTAGCCTACAGTTAAGAGGGGGGGGGGGGTGTATGCCAAGGAGCTTCCCTATTATATTTTAGTTAACTCACTAGTAGCAGTGTGCTAGTGAGCTAGTGTGAACTGCACTGTGGTGGATTTTGTAGTAGAGTGTAAGTTGTATACAAGTTATTTATTATTATATTATATATATTTTTGTATGAGTGAGTTTTCGTGTCTATAGTGTACTATATAAATTATTTGCACTCATGCTTCATAAATTGTATGAGTGAATGCTGGCCCAAAAGTTGCTGTGTTTTTCAGTGTAATTAAATGTCCCTAGACAGCAGACTGAGCAGCCATTTAGGTGCCAGGACCTTTTATTTAAGTTACGATATTCAAAGTCGTAATAGGCCGATACATTTCAGCATTATGTATGTGACCCATCGTAAGTGACGATATGTAGCAGGGAAACTGCTAAATTTTGCTCCTATTGTTCAAGTTTCAACTTTTAAAAAAATAAATCAGTCACTGCTTAATCCTCGTTTGCACACAACTGTTTGCAATGTTGCACGAGTCCATACCTCGAAACTATGAATAGGCAGAAAATGCAACACGAACGTATGCAATTTTATTCTTTTACGATATCTTCTCATTACATTTCAACACATGACCTTGGCTCCTTATGACATGCTCTTGAGATTAAGTGGCGTGTGTTTTGGTCTGTCACGTGTGCCTGATGGGGATACAGAAGTCGATCTCCCGAGCATTCTGGTGTTCTAGATCCTCCATAGAGATGCATTCCCTTTAGAGCATGAGCAAGTGAAGGATCCTGGATGACCACTTCCGTAGACTGGACCTCCGTTACGGAGGATGGCTGAGCGGCGCACTAAAAGGCTCCTGTACACACTCCCTTCAACCATTCCAAAGATGACTCCCACCCAACTGTTTTACTTTCCACTCCAGATTTATACACCCTCTTCGTCGACCTATCCCTTTCCACCCTCTCTGCATGCCCAAGCAACATCAATATTTCATCCTCACCTCTTTGAATTATACCCTTAGTCACCCCAAATTGCCTTCTAATTTATATGTTCCGAGTTGCAGCATGATATTCACACCTCACATTGCTCTCATATCTTCATTGCCTCATTTTTGCTATTGCATTCAAAACCCATGTCTTATGTCCATATAAGTGTAAAGGTTTGCAACAAGACTAGTCCCGAAACTAAGGGGTATGTCCTACGAGGAGAGGTTAAGATAAATCAATCTGACGACACTGGAAGACAGGAGAGACAGGTAAGACATAAAATGCTGAGAGGAATTGACAAGGTGGATAAGGACAACGTTCCAGAGATGGGACACAGCAACAAGGGGTCACAATTGGAAGGGATGTTAGGAAGTATTTCTTCAGTCACAGAGTTGTCAGGAAGTAAAACAATCGGGAGAGTGATGCAGTGGCGGCAGGATCCATATATAACAGTAAGAGGTACGACAAAGTTCTTGGAGCGGAGAGAGGATGGACCTTGTAACGACCAGCAAAGAGGCGGGGCCAGGAGCTGCGACTAGACCTCTCCAACAACAAATAGGCGTGTTCACACACACACACACACCTGACGACACTGGAAGACAGGAGAGATATATGGGATATGATAACGACATATAAAATACTGAGAGGAATTGACAAGGTGGACAGAGACAGAATGTTCCAGAGATGGGACACAGCAACAAGGGGACACAGTTGGAAGTTGAAGACTCAGATGAATCACAGGGACGTTAGGAAGTATTTCTTCAGTCACAGAGTGGTCAGGAAGTGGAATAGTCTGGGAAGTGATGTAGTGGAGGCGATAAATGGTATAAAATACCGACACAATGTTTGTGACTTCGATAAAGCCCACTGCGTGGGCGAAACGTTATCAATAAAGAATCACATTATGCTGCTTAAATGTTTATTTTTCCATGTATTGGAGGCAGAATCCATACATAGCTTTACGTAGAGGTATGATAAAGCTCATGGAGAGGGTAGTGACCGAATAGCGGCCAGTGAAGAGGCGGGGCCAGGAGCTATGAATCGACCCCTGCAACCACAAATAGGTGAGTACACACACGCACGCACGCGCGCACACACACCAAGCACGTCTCCGGAAGCACACATCAACCAGATAACTGCTGCAGCATACGGGCGACTGGCAAACCTAAAAATAGCGTTCCGATACCTTAGTAAGGAATCGTTCAAGACACTGTACACAGTGTACGTCAGGCCCATACTAGAGTATGCAGCACCAGTTTGGAACCCACACCTGGCCAAGCAAGTCAAGAAATTAGAGAGAGTGCAAAGGTTTCCGACAAGGTTAGTTCCAGAGCTAAGGGGATTGTCCTACGAAGAAAGGTTAAGAGAAATCGGCCTGACAACACTGGAGGACAGGAGGGTTAGGGAAGACATGATAACGACATACAAAGTACTGCGTGGAGTGGAATAGACAAGGTGGATAGAGACAGGATGTTCCAGAGAGGAGACACAGAAACAAGAGGTCACAATTGGAAGTTGAAGACTCAGATGAGTCAAAGGGATGTTAGGAAGTATTTCTTCAGCCATAGAGTTGTTAGGAAGTGGAAGAGTCTAGCAAGTGATGTAGTGGAGGCAGGAACCATACATAGTTTTAAGACGAGGTATGATAAAGCTCATGGAGCAGGGAGAGAGGGGACCCAGTAGCGATAAGTGAGGGCCAGGAGCTGCAACCACAACTACGTGAGTACACACACACACAATAATAAATAACTTAAATTCTGAGATGATGATGTTATTACTCTTTACTAGGCCTGTTTTGTTAGTTACTGATTGTCAAAGGCACTTGTCGATAGTGTGTTCACGCGTGTACCGTCACCTTTCTCTGTCTGTCTGTCTGTCGGTCTGTCGGTCGGTCTGTCGGTCTGTCGGTCTGTCGGTCTGTTTGTCGGTCTGTCTGTTTGTCGGTCTGTCTGTTTGTCGGTCTGTCTGTGTCGTCTGTCTGTCGGTCTGTCTGTCGGTCTGTCTGTCGGTCGGTCTGTCGGTCGGTCTGTCGGTCTTCCCCTCACAATCGTGGGGTAGTGTTAATGATATTTTTAAGCGCACAGGTAATATTAAATTGTATCGGCTGGTATTAGAGCGGAGTACGAATCATACAGATGCAGGATTGACCTTCCATCTGTAGGATGGAAGACACACTGAGAGTGGCTCGTGAGTAGGGAGGCCCCAGGCCTGGCACACAATTAACTCAGCTCTGGCTTACCCATGCCACTTCCCCATGATCCTATAAGAACGTAGTAACGCTACGGTGACCTCCCAGCAGCTTCCAGTTTCAAACAAACTTGACCCTACACGTCTCTCACTACTTCCCAGATTAAACCAACCCAAGATGGAAAACTGAGTCAAAATAAGATACATTTAATTATCATGTTTTTTTAACGACAAAGTGCTCAATCACCAGTCAAGTCTCGACTGTCAGGAGGCCCCAGCCCACACAGCCCAGCCCACACAGCCCAGCCTCACACCCCAGCACACACCCCCATCACACACCCCCAGCACACACCCCAGTCAACACACCCCAGTCACACACACCCCAGTCACACACACCCCAGTCACACACACCCCAGTCACACACACCCCAGTCACACACACCCCAGTCACACACACCCCAGTCACACACACCCCAGTCACACACACCCCAGTCACACACACCCCAGTCACACACACCCTGAGCAAACAATGTCAGTGACATTACTATTAAAGGACCCCAATGAAAATAAGTCAGTCTGACTTTTTTTGGGTTATCCTGGGTTCTCTACACATATGCTGCTATGCATGAGTGGGTGTGGGTGGGTGTGAGTGGACCTAACTAGCTTGTGCTACTAGATCAGATGCCGTGCTCCTCCCTTAAATGTGACTGACCTGACTAGGTTAAGGCATTAGCTTAAGCCGGTGGGAGAATTGGACTTGCCTCGCATGGGCCAGTAGGCCTGCTGCAGTGTTCTTTCTTTCTTATGTTCTTAACAACTGTTGAACAGCTGGTACGTGGTGTGTACACCCTGTGTTCCATTCACATTATTTCCTCCACACCTCTCAGTGTCCAGGCAGTGTTGCCAGATTTCCCTTTTTAAAGCCAAATTCCAGAAATCTGGCTTTTTTTTTTCAAGTTGTTTGTCGTCAGAAAATTCATTTGGCTTTTTCCTGGCTTTTATACACGCTAAAATTATCTGCCGGAAAATTAGATACCATCCCTTTTCTAAAACATTTTCCTGTAAGACAAATTTTTTGGTCACTTACATTTGACAATATTTTTGCCGCCGAGTCAGGACAAGAAGGCCCCAACTGACAGGTATAAACACTGAACATGTTCAGAACATGTCCGGCTCCGGGACCACCTACCAGTTTGTCTCGCGCCTCCGAAGTGCTTAGACTTGATTTATAATTATACAGATCGACCGTGAAGTGAACGTTCTATACGTAATAACGTTTTGTGGTAAAACTGACATATTCGTCTATGTTTATAAATCATTATCAACAGCCATGGCCATGTCAACAAACTGAAAGCTTCTTATGATAGCAATAGTTAAGTACAGTAGCAAATTGGAAGAAACATTTGTATGGATCCAAAACTCTGCTGATGGATCGAAAGCGGCTTCATTGTAAATTGTGCCGCTGCAACATTGTACCAAGAATTAACAACCTCTTAAATCATTATGAATCTGAGAAGCACATGCTGAGAGCTCCAGACTCCTAGGCATAATAATGATAAAGTTAGCGGCAGGCTGCAGAGTTGCAAATTGCTGTAAGCATGACCTGTCATTGAGCGATACGTTCAGTTGACCATCTTAGTAAGATCATGATAGTACAGTGGTACCCCGGATTTCGTACAGCTCCCAACTCGAACAATTATGTAAGTGTATTTTTGTAAGTGTATTTTTGGGGGTCTGAAACGGACTAATCTAATTTACATTCGTCCTTATAGGAACAAATTCGTTCGGTAACGGCACTCGAACAACCTTCTGGAACGAATTATTGACGAATTGCGGGGTACCACTGTACTTGGGCATGGAAGTACAGTGGAACAAAATTGCATCATTTCGCCTGCTCTGAAAACTGATCTCACTGATGACTTTCAGAACAAGAAATATGCCATCAATATAGATGAATCTACTGATATTTCAACATCTGTATATATTAGTTTGATTTTTAAGTGATAGGATAAATGAAATTGTAACTGAATTTATAGGTTTAATTCCGGTGCAAGAGGTTAAAGGAGATAAGATATTCAATTTGATTGACGACGAAATAAAAAATTGTGGTCAGTCTTGCAAACTGCATTGGTTGGTACATCAGACATAGTTGGGTGCAACAACTGTGTTGTCTAGACTCAAAGCTGTATCTCCTTGTTGTTTGCAACTCAGATGCATATGTCATCTGCTGGCACTGTGTATTTAATATGCAGTATCCAAAGTACCATCAAATGTTGTCAGAAATACCAAGTTGGTATCGTCATAGTTTGTCAGTGTTACGCAGAAATTGGGGTTTACCTGAGGCCTAATGCCTTGTCTAAGGGCAAAGGGTAAAAGTTACACAAAACACCTGTAAAACTAGGCCTTCCAGGTCTATCCCCATAAACAAAGCTGATAGTACCATTGTGGTTTAGTGCTTCACTGGGTTAGGGTAGCAGAAGGGTAACACCAAAAATTCCTAGGTAAGAAAATATAAATTTATTTACTTATATTAAACTATATACAGTCCAAACACACCTCTTCACATATCAATTAGCCAAACCCCCTCAATAACAGTACAGGACGGAGAGGGCGGCCGGGTGGTCACTTCAAAAACAAAACCGTTCCCTATGCGGTCGGCCCAGCCACCGCTACCATCCTCCAGAACACATCTCCTATTTCTTCAGTTCACACTCGTCCTTCCGGGCCCCGACCATGTCCGAGCCCAGGGTGTGTACTGGTACACCATTAAAAGTGCCTATGGCTTGAGTTAGCTACACAAAAAGGGAATACAACATCACAAACTTAGCTGAACCCACGCTGCGTCTCGCCACCCGCTATCCATCCCCCGCACATGTGTACCCCAAGCGACGCCACCACCCTCACCATAAACATTTGGAAAATAAATCCCTAGCTGGATTTCCTTATTTCACAGCTTAAACTTACTTTACAGTATTCATCAAAAGCACAGCATATTTCTAGAATTATCATTTACATTTATCTAAGGGTTATACATTATTATTACTGTTTTTCCTAATTACCTGAAATTTATTGCACACTTCTCCAATATTACGTATATTTAAATGTCACGCAGAAACCTGCATAACAGTCAGAAATACCAAGTTGGTATCGTCATAGTGAATTATGATGAGACGTATATAAAGAATTACTCACGAAATCGTAATGACACGATTGCAAACAAACCATACCAAGGGTGGGGTTCGAACCCGCGGTCAGAGTGTCTCAAAACTCCAGACCGTCGCGTAAGCCACTGGGCCAGCTAGCTTCAATAAGATTCATCCAACTAGGTATATTTCTACACCATAGGAAGGTTAGCATAGGCACCACTGGCTTACGCGACGGTCTGGAGTTTTGAGACTCTCTGACCGCGGGTTCTAACCCCACCCGTGGTATGGTTTGTTTGCAATCGTGTCATTACGATTTCGTGAGTCATGTTGACGGCTTTGAAGGGACTTGAGCTAGAGTTCGTCACGGCCATGCTAGCGGGAGATTCGTCTGTAAAAACTTGCATTTGTGGACACAGTGGTGCCTATGCTAACCTTCCTATGGTGTAGAAATATACTTAGTTGGATGAATCTTATTGAAGCTAGCTGGCCCAGTGGCTTACGCGACGGTCTGGAGTTTTGAGACTCTGACCGCGGGTTCGAACCCCACCCGTGGTATGGTTTTTATAAAGAATTATTTAGTGATGAACACAGCTGCGGAATTTGAACCAACCCGAGCTGCCTTACTTCCCTTCGAAAAACCTTTATTTACGCGGTGACTTGTTCGTGGAAAGGTTATGGTTAATATTCTCATGAACTAGGAAATGCTAAAGGCTTATTTCACCTCTGCAGAAATAGCACAGTCAAAGTTTGATATCATATTCAAAGCAAGACTCTTAAAAGGAAATGTTGTCAGACTACAAAAACTACTTGAGTCTACAACACCTGTTGTGCAGGTATTTGAAAGACTGTACAGCCTTTTTCAGCAAACCAACGCTGATTCTCATGAGTTGTACCAACAACTATTCATACACCAGAAGAGTCTTCAGAATAGACTGTACGATGCCATAAGACAGAAAAAAATATTCATCTAGTTGATTTTGGCATCAAATTCTTAACATATAAGTTTCTATAGCAGAACAACAGTACTGAGGGTCATCTAAAAAGAAAAAAATGTCAAAGAAAGATGTATGTCTATGCTAGAAGCAGCTGACAGTCAAGATCCATGTAGACTTCTGTCAGCGAGAGAGACGTTTCAAAGTTTAGCAAAACTGAGCCCTGTAATAATTTTAAATCAAATTTCAAGGTCTATGTGATAAATGGTTTGAAAACAGACAAGTTGAAGATTGAGACACTTGTGCAACATATGGGAATCTTTATTAAGGAAACGTTTCGCCACACTACTTACCTACTTACACTAGTGGATGGTTCCACTGTGACCCCGCCTCCTCCTGCTTCCACTCACCTGACTACAGTATATAAGCTACTTCTACGACCCTATGCTGCACTTTCTACAAGATTGATGGACTGAACACATCGACTCCAGGCCGAGGGACTGATTACCTCAAACTCCTCTCTTTACCCTCTCTGTTTTGTATTGGACTGATTAAGTCACTGTGTGGCGAAACGTTTCCTTGATAAAGATTCCCATATGTTGCATAAGTGTCTCAATCTTCAAGGTCTATGTTTTCCGAGTTACCATTTATACACCATGCAGGAAACGTCAGCTCAATTGAAGAATACAGAAATATGTCTTCTGTCGACTGGAAAGAAGAATCTCTATTTAAGAAGGATGGACTCTACAGACACTGAATATTTTCAGTTTGTTTACTGCAGCATCAGTCATTTAAGAGGCTCGTAAGTCTTCTAATAACATGTTCATTTTCCCACTATAATCTGTCTTGTCCATAATTACTATCGCATTTGCTTTGTCTGTTTCGTAAGGTGAAGTCCAGGATCTTTCCTTAATTCATGGTTTAACTTAACAAATATTTGAGGACAATTGTGTTGCAGAGGTCGGAGCTGTATGTTCAGATCTCTGCAACACAATTGTCCTCAAAGATTTATTAAGTTATACCATGAATTAAGGAAAGATCCTGGACTTCACCTTACGAAACAGACAAAGCAAATGCTGATATGGACAAGACAGATTATAGTGGGAAAATGAACATGTTAGAAGACTGGGGGAACTTAGTGCCTCTTAAAGAGCTCTCCAGTTTCACCCTTACTTGCCTAATAAGCTCTATCAGCAGTGCTATAGCTGAGAATAATTTCTCTTGTATCCTGCGTTAAAAAAAAAAAAAAAAAATTCAGCTGAATCTTCTTTATGCTATTGTGAGAATCAGGACAGATTATTATTATTATAATCAAGGGGAAAGCCCTAAACCTTGTAGGATTATACAGAGCCTGTGGGAGGATGTGGAAGGTATTCAGGTTTAATTCAGGGAACTGGAGCGAAGATCCAATTCATAAGAACATAAGAAAGGAGGAACACTGCAGCAGGCCTAATGGCCCATACTAGGCAGGTCCTTCACATTCCATCCCACTAACAGAATATTTGTTCAACCCAATCTTCAATGCTACCCAAGAAATAAGCTTTGATAATTCTATTTACTCATGTGCAATTCCCACTCAAATCCAACCCCTCTCACTCATGAATTTATCCAACCTAAATTTGAAACTACCCAAGGTCCTAGCTTCAATAACCCTACTAGGCAGACTGTTCCACTCATCAACTACCCTATTTCCAAACCAATACTTTCCTATATCCTTTCTAAATCTAAATTTATCTAACTTGAATCCATTATTGCGGGTTCTCTCTTGGAGAGATATCCTCAAGACCTTATTTATATACCCTTTGTTAATACCCATTTTCCACTTGTATACCTCGATCATGTCTCCCCTCATTCTACGTCTTACAAGTGAATGTAATTTTAGGGTCTTCAATCTTTCTTCATACGGAAGATTAGTCATTCTACGCTGAATGTTTTCTAACGAATTAATATCCATTCTGTAATATGGAGACCAGAACTGAGCTGCGTAATCTAGGTGAGGCCTTACTAATGATGTATAAAGCTGTAATATAACCTCTGGACTTCTGTTGCTTACACTTCTTGATATAAATCCCAGTAATCTGTTTGCCTTATTACGTACGCTTAGGCATTGATGAAGAGCCCCTCACCAGCATCAAGGAACCTTCCTTGAGTGGAATCAGGACAGAACTATTGGTTTCAAGCAGATGTTGCAGACACTTAACTGCATCTCCAGAAATGCTTTTTATGTGATGTATGACAATATTTAAAAAAATTCTCTTTTTGGTATTGCTTGGCTTTAAATTAAAATTTCAATCTGGCAACTTAGTTGCAAGCTGCACCTTGCACAGACAACATAGACTTGGTAGACGCAGATTATCACTACATAAACCACTACCAAAACAATAACGACGTCTACTCGGACAATTGCACTTTCCATTTTACCCACAACATAACTTGGCGTAGATAAAATTAGAATCGCATCAGAATATACAGTCATATACCATTAAATGCAAAGTTTCATTCTGTCATTAGCTAATAAGTACCCCAGTTTTATTATGCAAATGATGCAGGTATAAGAGCTTGACAGTATCAGTTAAAATTTATATGCATCTGTTTTTTAATCTAAAGGATAAATATTAATTTTAGTTACAAAAAAAATTGCATTCAAATTACATTTACAGTTACTGCAAGCATGATGGTGGGAGAAGAGTGATAAATCAGGAGGGAATGTAATTTGTTCATGATTGTAACCATGTATAAGAGTGTAGATGGTTCATTACCTTTGTAACTTGCCATGATTGTGACCAGATCTACCTGGAGTTCATTACCTTTGTAACTTGCCATGATTGTGACCAGATCTACCTGGAGTTCATTACCTTTGTAACTTGCTCAGCTATCATAACTTTGGAGTCCAATCCCTGGACCCATTATGTACCTCTGTAATCTTTTGACCACCGCCCACAGGATGGGTATGGGGTGCATAATAATTATATTAAACTAACTAACTAGTGGGCGGGTGTAGGGAAGCGGAATAAGACGGATGAATGAGAAATGGAGGAGAATTTGTCAAGAGGATTCATTAAGGGCAAATGGATCACCATAGTCATCCCATGCATAACAATTTAAAGCTGCTGCTCATTATTATTATTATTATTATTATTATTATTATTATTATTATTATTATTATTATTATTATTATTATTATTATTATTATTAATGCGACTGTACAGTTGATGTCCCTTCTTACCGTTTGTTAAACTATTTTAATTATACAAATGTCCACAACACGACATTTAAAGGGGACAAACAAGACATTTAAAACTACAAACAAGACATTTAAAGGGGACAAACACGACATTTAAAGAGACAAACGCAATATTTAAAGGGACAAACGAAACATTTAGAGGGACAAACGAAACATTTAAAGGGACAAACGCGACATTTAAAGGGGACAAACGCGACATTTAAAGGGGACAAACACAATATTTAAAGAGACAAACTTATTGTAAATGCGTACTACAACCGTCCTGACATTGTTACTATGAGAGAAACTTAAGCCGCTGTGTTGACAAACTGTATGGCTGCAGTACAGCGTCAACATATACAAAACTTGATTGTTTCCACGAACAGCGACTTGATTCATTCATGTGCCAAAGTACAAGTAGAAGTGACCATAATATTATACGATTTGTACTCATCACCAAATTCCTTCATCTCCCTCTTTGTCAAAAGTGATGAGACTTGTTACAGAATCACTTATTCAGACAATTTCGCCTGGAGACCAGCCCTGGAATACCTGTCATCAAGTAGTGACGTTGGCCCAGCAAGAGGGTTTAAGACAATTGAAAATTCCTTCCTGTATGTGTGTGTACTCACCTAGGTATGGTTGCAGGGGTCGATTCACAGCTCCTGGCTCCCGCTTCTTCACTGGCCGCTACTCGGTCACTCTCCATGAGCTTCATAATATCTCTCCTTAAAGCTATGTATGAATCCTGCCTCCACTACATCACTTCCCAGACTATTCCACTTCCTGACAACTCTGACTGAAGAAATACTTCCTAACATCCCTGTGATTCATCTGAGTCTTCAACTTCCAACTGTGTCCCCTTGTTGCTGTGTCCCATCTCTGGAACATCCTGTCTCTGTCCACCTTGTCGATTCCTCTCAGTATTTTATATGTCGTTATCATATCCCCAATATCTCTCTTGTCTTCCAGTGTCGTCAGGTCGATTTCCCTTAACCTCTCCTCGTAGGACATACCCTAGCTGAGGGACTAGTCTTGTTGCAAACCTTTGTACCTTCTCTAGTTTCCTTACATGCTTGGCTAGGTGAGGGTTCCAAACTGGCGCTGCGTACTCCAGTATGAGCCTAACGTACACAGTGTACAGGGTCCTGAAAGACTCCTTATTAAGATGTCGGAATGCTGTTCTTAGGTTTGCTAGGCTCCAGTATGCTGCAGCAGTTATTTCTTTGATGTGCGCCTCAGGAGATGTGCCTGGTGTTATACTCACCCTAAGATCCTTTTCCTTGAATGAGGTTTGTAGTCTCTGGCCTTCTAGACTGTACTCCATCTGTGGTCTTCTTTGCCCTTCCTCAATTTTCATGACTTTGCACTTGGTGGGGTTGAACTCCAGGAGCCAGTTGCTGGACCAGTCCTGCAGCCTGTCCAGATCTGTTTGTAGTTCTGCCTGGTCCTCGTCCGATTAAATTCTTCTCATCAACTTCAAATCATCTGCAAACAAGGACACTTCGGAGTCTATCCCTTCCGTCATGTCGTTCACAAATGTGTGTGTGTGTGGGGGTGGGGTGGGGTCTGTCCGTGTCCGTGATATAGCTTGAACTTAATACTAATGGCCTGTGGTGTGACCATCCTTACAATGGCTGTTGCTTCACAACCCAGAGTTTACTGTTCATCCTCAGATCAAGAGACTTGCCATGGTAAACAGTTAACCTAAGGAAAATCGGCTTTTACATTATTGGGAAAAAGCGTTAAACCTTTTGGGGAATACAGACCCGTGGAAATGGAAGGTTGTTTTGATTCAAGGAAGGACGGTC
>WNWK01043320.1:0-15562 GCA_009830355.1 Cherax destructor
CATATTTTTCTACTATCTACTTCTTCAATTAAAAGGTTTCCTCACTTTCTTTACCGGGGGGTGCCACTAGGAAGCTTTTTGGACCCAGGGGCCCCCTTTTTACAGTAAATCATAAACAATCAATAAACACAAAAATTTTTTTGGAAATGTTTGAATGAGAACATTTAATTTTAAAAGTTTAAAAAAATTAGGGGGGGTTACGACACCCCATGGAGGCGTGCAAGCGCGGGGGGGGGCGGCAGACAGGTCTGGTACGGGGGGGGGATAATGGGGGAAAAGTGATGTCGGCAGGCTGGCTGGCTGATTGGCGCCTCTATCTCCTTTCTGTCTGTCTGACTGTCTCTTTTTATTTTTTAAACCCTGTCTCTATCTAAAGGAACACATACGAAAATACAAAAAATATTTAAACCCCCCGGGGGAAAAACCCCCAAAAAAATTAGACAAAGTGCTATACTGTGTTTTAGATAGTGATCGGGGTAATCCTTTTTGGGGTTCTGGAGCAATTTTGGGGGAGACAAGAGAGACAAGCAGACAGAAAAAAAAGACACAAAGGAGACAGAAAGACAGACACATAGACTTTTTTAAAAGGAAACAAAAAAAGGGAAAGGAGTGACCTCACAAATGTCCCCAAAGGGGGTTTTTAGCAAATGTTAAGATTAGATAAAAAAAGATGACTTCATCAAATGTCATCACTATTATTATTATTATTACAATTATTATTATTTTTATTATTATTATTATTATTATTATTATGCACTATCATCAAATGTCACTCCATTTTTTTACCCCCCCCAGCGGATAAGTAACTTTTAAAAACACCATGTTAAATTTTTTTCATATATCCCCCAAAAATTTTTAAAAAACTTTTTTGGGACCTATAAATACTTTGTATAAATTTGTATTTTCCTAAAAAAAAGGGTAAACCCCCAAAGGGGGAATTAAAATTTTTTCCCCTGTTTTTTTTGGACAATTTGGGTAATTTTTCAGTACCTTTTAAAAAATTTTCAGATTTTATGAAATCAAAGAACTCTATAAATTGTAATTTTCAGAACTTTAAAATTTTTAAAAATAATAAAAAATGAAAAAAAAGGGAAAGGGAACATTCGGGGGCAGGACTCAATGTTCCATCAGGTGAGCATCCTTTTCCAACTTAGCAGCCTCTATCTCAAAAACTGACCAAAAAAAAAAATTTTATAACTTACAAAAATGTGCTTTTTTATAAAAAAAAAACTTTTTTTTTTTTTTTTTTTTTTTTTAAAAATTCGGGGGACGGGGTTTTGGGGAAATATATAACGTTTCCCTTTTTTATTTAAGGCTTTTTTTTGGGGAAATCACAAGGAAAAAAAATTTTTGAAATTTTTTTTTATATTTTTTTAAAAAAAATGACTAAACTTTTTTTGGGGTTTTTTAACCCCGTTAACTGTCCAAATGTAGATCTATTTTTCTTGCCCAGTGCCCCAAAAATTTAAAAAAAAAAAATTTAAAAAAAAGGGCTTTTTTTTCCATGAATAAAAAAAAAAATTTTTGGGTAAAGACTTCCCAAGATATAAGACCGTGAAGTTGGCGCTGGATGCCCCTGACTGAAAACATAGCCCCGCCATTTGGGGCAAAAATGTTGCTGATTTTCCCTTTTTTTTTTTTTTTTTTTTATTTATATAATTTTTATGTTCTGATAATTAAAATTATAGTATTTTTTGGGTGATTTCACCCCCAAATTTTTTTGTTCTGACATAAATATTGGACTAAAATAGTACCAAATTGTCACAAACAAAAATTTGGGGGAACATTTTCAACTGCCTTGGCCCCCTCTATTGTCTAGAAATATATCAAAATTTAAACCCCAGCAATTTTTTTTTTTAATTCTGAAGTATTTTGAAACTCCTTGAAGCATGGTGAAAGGGGGGGAAAAACCACTCTGAAGGCAGCATTGGAGGACCCGATGATCATGTGCCTTGGCTTTTTTTTGTTTTCACTGTCAACAAAAAATGTCTGTCTATCTCTTTTTCTATCTATCTGTCTGTCTATCTGTCTGTCTAAATTTGTCTATGTTTATCTCTTTTCTGCTTATCTGTTTTTTTTTTCCCCCTTTTCTGTCTGTGTTCTTTTTTTCTGTCTCAAAAAGAGAGAGAAGCCTCATTTAACCAACAGGTATTACACATGATGCAAAAAAAATCACCTCTTTTTGAACAAGTGAAAATGCGAATACTTTTCCCCCAAAAAATTATTATGCCCGTATTCAACATGGATAAACACTTTTTTTTGGAGTTTTTTTGGGGGTTTTTCCCGGGGATTTACACTATGTATAATAACTGTATTTATTTTACCTGTGAGATAGAGACAAAAACGGGGGATGCAAACAGACAGACAAAAAATAGAGACAGGCAAATCCCCAAAAAAACAAAGCCGTTTGGGGCCCCCCCCCAGCCTTTTTACTGGGGGCCCCGGGGGGCCCCCCCCAAAAATTTTTTCTCTTTACTTAGGGCATAGGTTATAGGACATTCTGACAGGATAAACTGCCAGTGATATCAAAAAATTAAAAAAGGGGGGGACACAAATGTTTCACATTTATTTTCAAGGTTTTTGATATTTCTTCAACCATTTGTGGCCACATCCATCTCAAAAAACCCCCAAACTTTTTGGGGCAACACCCCCTTTTCCCCCTTTAAAAGGGGGGGGTTAATGCATGACATCAAAACCCTGGTGTTTGCCACGCTGTTTGCTCTAGTGGCATTCAATTGCGTGATCCTACAAGGTACTAAGTGACCCCCGTTTTTTTTTAATACTTACACACAGAGTGTTAAGACCAGACATCTCAGGCCAATTGTCCAAATTTAGAGGGGGAAAAAAAAAAGCCCGATCTACATTTGGAGCGCTAGGGGTAGCAATGTAGATTTCGTTTGAAGGGGTTTAAAGGGTTTTGCAATAGTTATATTTTTTTTTAAAAATTACTTTTGCTAGTTGTATGGTTTTTTTCCCATTTTAAGGCATTACGCCCCCTTAGTTAAAAACTGGGTTACGTCAACCCCTTTTAATAATTAATGACGTGGGGACGGAGACCAAATTTTTTTTCATTGCTGAGTATACTGTAGGCTTTCATCACATTGTACTATAGTATATGTGTATTAATTGAAATAAAATTATTATTATTATTAATATTGTTATTTTTGATCGGGCCCCCTGACCCATCGGGAGGCCTGGTTGAGGAGCCCCCCGGAGGGAAACCCCACAAAAAAACCCCCAGGTGAAAGGGACCCCTCAGAGTTCAATGTTTTTAAATTTTAAAAGAACTTTTTTTTAATGCACAAAAGAATTTAAGGGTTTTGTCAGCATAATTTTTTAAAAAATTTATAGGTGTTTCTTGATCAGATTTTACATTTATCATAAATGAAAATTTTTTATATCTACAAAGTATGGTTTACAATTGATTCAGAAGGGTGACATTATTGACATATTCTACAGAGAACCCGGGGTTATGCTAAAAGCATTTTGGTATTTTTAAAAAATAAACTATAACTACTGGGGGAAAATTTTTTTGGAAGAAAAAGTTTGTTATTTTTAGTATAAAATTTTTTAAAAATTTTTTGGAGGTTATTATGAATGGGGCCCGTTTTTACAAAACACAAGTTTTCGACATTTTAAAGATTTTGAGAAAAAATTAATATGTTTTTGGTTGCATGAAAAAAAAAAAAGACCATATTGGCATTCAAAATCTTAAAACACAAAAAAAAAGTATTTAGAAAAAAACATGAGAGTTTATACAGGGAACTAAAAGTATAATTTCAGTCTGTTTAATGTTTTTTTCACAAAAAACCTGCCCTGATACAACGGGAGAGGTCACAGGGGAAAAAACCATGAGTGTTTCAAAGTGCTTAAAAGCCTTTTAAAAAAATTGCATCTAAAAAAAAAAAGGGGGAAAACTCATCTGGGGGGGAAACCATTTCAGTGTTCTGTTGTTTAAAAGAATTAAAAAGGGAAATATGGTAGAACATTTGAGAAAATACGGGTGACAAACCATATCGATGTTGGGGTGTGTCAAAAAAAATTTTTGGGACAAAAATCAAAACTAATGGGGGTTAAAAAACTCATACAGGGGAAAGACCATTAGTGTTCACAGTGTTTTAAAGGGGAAATTTTTTAAAAAAAACAAATCTAATAAGACATAAGATGATTCATACAGGAAAGAAACCTTTAGTGTTCAAATGTCCAAAAAATTCTAAAAAAACCATATCTAATACAGCACATGCAAATCAAAAGAAAATAGTCTATATCAGTGCTAATGTTTGAAAGACTTTTCTAGAAATTTTCACAAACAACACATGAAACTTCATAATGGAATGAGGCCATATCAGTGTTCAGAATGCTTAAAAAAATTTAGACTAAAAACTACTCTAATAGAACACACTAGAGTTCATACAGGAGAAAAACCATTTCAGTGTTCAGTATGTTTAAAAAATTTAAGCAACAGTCAGGCTTAATGAGACACACACAAGAATTCATACAGGAGAGAAACCGTTTCAATGTTCAGAGGTTTTAAAGCTTTTTCAGAAAAATCCACACTGCTGAAACACATGCGCTATCATAAAGGTGAGAAACCATATCAGTGTTCCGAGTGCCTAGAAGCATTTTCAGAAAATCAGATCTAATATTTCACACTAGACATCATACTGGGGAGAAACCATATCAGTGTCTGTAATGTTCGAAGAACTTCTCACTGAAAATCATCTCTAATAACGACACATGCACATTCATATACAAAATCATATCAGTGTACAGAGGTAAGCAAAGAATTTGCACAAAATCACATCTAATAAACCCATATGAAAAAATTCATACAGGAGAGAAACCATATCAGTGTTCTGCTTGTACAAAAACCTTTACCATAATCTATCTTTAATATATCACATGAGAATTCATACAGGAGAGAAACCCTATCAACAGTGTTCTGTGTGTTCAAAGAGAGTTTCACAAAATCATCTCTGAGAATACACATGAGAATTCATACAGTATGCAGGAACCGCACTAGTGCTCCTTGTGTGAAAAATTTACGACAAGCTCATATCTAGTGAATCACATGAAAATTCATACAAAACCCATAACAGTAACAGATGTCAGCGATAATGAAAACAAATCAGAGACTGTTGAGAGTAACTTCATTGAAGGGATTTTTAGTTTACATTACTACATTCATCCACTTCATTCCTTTCTTCTTAAAAGTTAAGGCATCTAACCCAGACTGCTTTGCAGAAGGGCTTTGCTTAAAGCTACATGTTAAAGGTAAATAAGACTCATTATTGATGGATTATAATACAGTGTGACCCTCAAGTTTTCGCTAGAAAATTTCTTTCCAGAATGCTGTTTGAGTGCCGCGATTGAAACGTTAATTCTTGTTCCCATAAGGACAAAATGTAAATTAGATTAGTCATTTCAGACCCCCAAATACTTACAAAGCACTTACGAAAATACACTTACATAATTGTTCGAGCTTGGAGGTGCACGAAACTGAGGAAGATCCACCGTAGGTAATATTCTTGCGTAAGACATGCTACAGTGTCTTTTATGGTATCGTGTGCTCCCAATATAAGTTATATGCAGAATTTAGTCAGCTCACAAACATACCAAGTGTATGTAAAAGCATGTATAATACAGGCTGCAGTGTATTTTAACTGAGAGTTTGTCCCTTGAGGAAGGTGCCTTCATGCCGGTGAGGGCTCTGATTTAAGGAAGTGGACCCATCCTCCCCTTCCTTGGATCAAATCTGACTGTTTTCCATTCCCATGTTCTGTTTGGGTTTATTTCCCCCATGATTATAAGCATAATAACTTGAGAGTGTGAATATTTTAGTATATAGATATGATAGGTGTTTTAATGCTGTGAAGCATAACAATTTAGATATCAGAACTTTGTGACTAATCTCCTTATGTACAGTGGACTGCGTGCGAAGCCAGCAGTAACAGCCTGGTTGATCAGGCTCTGGGTCTAACAGGAGGCCTGGTCACAGACCAGGGCTGGGCGTTGACCCTGGAATTCTCTCCAGGTAGACTCCAGGTAGTGTGAGATTGAAGCTTCAGCAGTAACCAAGGGCAGTGACCATTGCAGTGACCAAGGTCTACATTTATCAGGGGTTTCCATGGTAGTGGAACCAAAGATGCAGACTGAATATAAGCTACTCAACTTTTTGCCGACATGAATGAAGTAACTGGTGTTTATTAAGTAGAGTTGAGCCAAGGTTCTCTAGAGTCCTAAAGCACAGTGTGGGAGTAGAACGATTTTGCTGATACCTTCCCTACATGGAGGAGGCCTTGATGTTTAAGGGCTCTTTAAGGAATCTCAGCTATCCTCCCTTGCATAATACCTTATTACCTCCTATTCCTTATGCTGTGACCCTGTGGATTTAGTAAGCCTCATTAATATTTATTAATCTGCTAATGCCCTGAGCTGTATAGACATTAAACCACCTTTGTCAGTAGAGCTGCAGTTGCAGAGGCTGGCCAAGAACTGCCCACATATTCTTTCCATAGATGAAAGAATAACGGAGCGGCTACAGGAGGCCAATATATCTGAAATACGTAGGGAGACACAAAGTCGAGAAAAGAAACATCAAAAACTAAAGGAACTTACAGGAATCAAGAAACGCGTGAAAAAAAAAAGCTATAAATGAAATTGAAAGAACCCAAAGATTTCTTTCTTATCCCAAAATCAAAGTCAAACAAATCCAGTATTGGGCCCCTACTTAAACGGGATGGGTCCTAAAAGATGACAGCAAGGAAGAGTGAGTTACTTAAGTCCCAGTATGACTCAGTTTTGGGAGCCGCTAACCAGACTGAAAATCGAAGACCTAAATGAATTTTTATGAGAGTGCGACAGAACTTGACAGACGCATGCCAATCTGACATCACCACGACGCCAAATGACTTCGAAAACGCACAAATGACTGCCCATTTACTGCCCAGGCCCAGACTCATGGAACCTCGTGTTCATCAAGAATCAAGAAGCCCCTATCACGTGCTTTTAACATCCTATGGACAGGGAGCATGGGCACTGGTCTCGAAGCTAAAAACAACAGACATAGCCCCACCCACAAAGGGTCAATAAAGCAAAGCAAAGAACTACAGACCAATAGGGTAACGTCCCATATAATAAAAATCTTTGAAAGGGTTCTAAGAAGCAAGATCCCCCCCCATCTTGGGTATCATCAATTGCATAACCCAGGGCATGGGTTTAGAGCAGGCCGCCCTATCTGTCCCAACTACTGGACCACTACGACAAGGTCCTGGATGCCTAGAAGACAAACAAAATGCAGATGTTATATACACAGTTAGTTTGATATCTTTATTATGCACCCCATACCCATCCTGTGGGGGTAGTCAAAAGATTACAGAGGTAAATGGTCCAGGGACTGGACCTCAAAAATTTGATGGCTGAGCAAGCAAAGGTAATGAACTCAGATGGTCACAATCATGACAAGTTACAAAGGTATTTGCAGATTACAGAGGTTTTATAGGGGCCAGAGACTGGGGCCCCCAAAATTTTGATAGCTGAACAAGGACAATGGTAATTAATTCACTAGTTACAAGGTAATAATCATGTAAGTAAATTTACTTACGTCTGTACATGGTTTCACTCATGAACAAATTATAAGCAATGAAAACAATCTATTAGTCTACACCCACCCCAACTGAATGAGTTATTGGTAAATTTTTAATTGGTCACACACAACAATATAAATACACATACACACGCATACATGTTTTATACATACACAAAACATACACACATGTACAACACACACACACACACACACACACACGTGTCAATGCTTATTACAGGAGAAAGTCAGGGGATTTTCCAGAATGGTCTGTAATATACCACTGTGGGGTAAAATATTTGACATATCTTGAAATTTTGAGTGAGTAGTCTCTGAATTCATTAATTTTATCGACTCCAGTACATAATGACGCAGGGTGTGACAATAATCCAACTGGCAAAGTTTACATCTTGTTGGTCTACATTTGGGGGGGTGATTTAACCTGCCAAAGATACTTGTAACCCACCGGGGGCGGGCGGTAGTGACATCCAAAGAGTCTGCTTATTTTGTTGGGATGCACCATAGACAGTGGCTCCTCCTGCATGATAGAATGATGATAGATGGACTGACTGGTGTCAAACCCCCCCTGAGTCTTAAGTCAATAAAATTAGTTGACACAGACTTTGCAAAAGCCTTTGACAAGTGTGACCATGGTGTAATAGCACAAAATGCGTGATAAAGGAATAACAGGAAAAGTTGATAGATGGATCTATAATTTCCTAACAAGTAGAACACAAAGAGTAGTAGTCAACAGAGTAAAGTCTGAGGCAGCTAATGTGAAAAGCTCTGTTCCACAAGGCACAGTACTCGCTCCCATCCTGTTCCTCATCCTCATATCGGACATAGACAGGGATATAAGCCACAGTGCCGTGTCTTCCTTTGCAGATGACACCGAATCTGTATGACAGTGTCCACCGTTGAAGACACTGCAAGACTCCAAGCAGACATAACCAAATCTTTAAATGAGCTGCAGAAAACAATATGAAGTTCAATGATGAGAAATTTAAATTACTCAGATACGAAACGTGAGGAAAATAAAATCTCATCCGAGTACAAAACTAATTCCAACCACACAATAGAACGTAAAACTAATGTCAAAGACCTGGGAGTGATCATGTCAAAGGATCTCACCTTCAACGACCATAACACCGTAGCAATTGGATCTGCTAGAAAAACAGGATGGATAATGAGAACCTTCAAAACCAGGGATGCAAAGCCCATGTTGACACCCTTTACAAATCGCTTGTTCTATCTAGGCTGGAATATTGCTGCACACTAACTGCACCTTTCGAGGCAGGTGAAATTGCTGACCTTGAAAATGTGCAGAGAACCTTCACGGCACGCATAACTGCGATAAAACCACCTCAAAAACTGGGAATGCTTGAAGTTTCTAAACCTGTACTCCCTAGAATGCAGAGGGAGAGATACATTGTTATATACACGTGGAAAATTCTCGAGGGATTAGTACCAAACTTGCACACGAAAATCACTCCTCTACGAAAGCAAAAGACTCGTCAGGCGATGTAACATCCCCCAATGAAAGCAGGGTGCCACTAGCATGTTGAGGGACAACACAATAAGTGTCAGGGGCCCAAGATTGTTCAACTACCTCCCAGCATTCATAAGGGGATTACCAACAACCCCTGGCTGTCTTCAAGCAGGCACTGGACAGGCACCTAAAGTCGGTACCTGACCAGCCAGGCTGTGGTTCGTACGTTGGACTGTGTGCGACAAGCAGTAACAGCCTGGTTGATCAGGCTCTGGTCCAACATGAGGCCTGGTCACAGACCGGCCACGGGGCGTTGACCCCTGGAATTTTCTCCAGGTAAACTCCAGGAAACTGAGTTCCATGAGTCTGGGCCTGGGGCAGAGTGCATGGACATTTCATTTATTGCCTTTTCAAAGTCTTGTTGTGTTAGGATAATATCCGAGATTTTGAGATGACCAAATTTTGGGTCTCATTCATAAAGAATTCATTTGGATTGTCGACCCTTATTTTGGGTAGCGGCTCGCTGAACATTGAGTTGTATTGGGACTTCAGTATCTCACTCATTTCTTAGCTGTCATCTGTGTATGTTCCATCTCGCCTAAGCATGGGCCCAATACTGGATGTTGTTTATCCCTTAGATTTGGCATAAGAGAAGAAGTATTTTGTTTTTGTTTTTCAATTTCCTTTATGGCTTTTAGTTCTTCCTGCGATTCTTGTCTCCTGTAGGATTCCTTCAGCTTAAGTTCGATATTTGCAATTTCATTGACCAGTGCCTCCCTTCGTATTTGAGATATATTGGCCCATCTCAGCAGCTCTGTGATTCTTCGCCTTCGTATGTATAGGGAGCATCTCTCTCTTTCCAGTTTACATTTTCTCTTTCTTTTTCATAATGGAATGTGCCTTGAGCAGATCTCAAGAACCACAGTTTATTTTTTCTAGGCAAAGGTTCGGATCTGTGTTGTTTGAGATCTTTTCCCAGCTTGTTTCATTTAGGACATTGTCGACTTGTTCCCATTGTATGTTTTTGTTATTGAAGTTGAATTTTGTGAAGACTTCCTCATGACTGATCACATTTTGCTGGTCAGGAGCATACATATCTGTACCTCTATTATGTTGTGATCTGAGTGTATTGTCTTTTATACTGTTATATTACGTATCAGATCGACGTTGTTAGCGAATATGAGGTCGAGCATATTTTCTAGTCTTGTAGGCTCTAATTTTTCTGGTTTAAGGTGAATTTGGTGCAGAGATTTAGTAGCTCTTGTGTTTGTGAATTTTCATCTGAGCTGCCTCCTGGGGGGATCTCTGATAAAATGTTATTTGCTACACTCCTCCATTTTACGTGTCTCAAGTTGAAATCTCCAGTAGCAAGATATTTGGGGCAATTACTACAGGCTGTTACTACTGGCCACATGCAGTCCAACGTACGAACCACAGCCCGGCTGATCAGGTACCGACTTGAGGTGCCTGTCCAGTGCCTGCTTGAAGACAGCCAGGGGCTTGTTTGTAATCCCCCTGATGTATGCTGGGAGGCAGTTGAACAATCTTGGGCCCCTGACACTTATTGTGTTGTCCCTCAACGTGCTAGTGGCACCCTGCTCTTCATTGGGGGATGTTACATCGCCTGCCGAGTCTTTTGCTTTCGTAGGGAGTGATTTTTGTGTGCAAGTTTGGTACTAAGCCCTCGAGAATTTTCCATGTGTATATAATAATGTATCTCTCCTGCCTGCGTTCTAGAGAGTACAGGTTTAGGAACTTCAAGCGTTCCCAGTAGTTGAGGTGGTTTATCGCACTTATGCGTGCGGTGAAGGTTCTCTGCACATTTTCAAGGTCAGCAATTTCACCCACCTTGAAAGGTACAGTTAGTGTGCAGCAATATTCCAGCCTAGATAGAACAAGCGATCTGTAAAGTGTCAACATGGGCTTGGCATCCCTGGTTTTGAAGGTTCTCATTATCCATCCTGTCATTTTTCGAGCAGATGCAATTGCTACATTGTTATGGTCCTTGAAGGTGAGATCCTCTGACATGATCACTCCCAGGTCTTTGACATTAGTTTTTCGCTCTATTGTGTGGTTGGAATTAGTTTTGTACTCCGATGAGATTTTAATTTCTTCACGTTTTCCGTATCTGAGTAATTGAAATTTCTCATCATTGAACTTCATATTGTTTTCTGCAGCCCATTTAAAGATTTGGTTTATGTCTGCTTGGAGTCTTGCAGTGTCTTCAACGGTGGACACTGTCATACAGATTCGGGTGTCATCTGCAAAGGAAGACACAGCACTGTGGCTTATATCCCTGTCAATGTCTGATATGAGGATGAGGAACAGGATGGGAGCAAGTACTGTGCCTTGTGGAACAGAGCTTTTCACAGTAGCTGCCTCAGTCTTTACTCTGTTGACTACTACTCTTTGTGTTCTACATGTTAGGAAATTATAGATCCATCTACCAACTTTTCCTGTTATTCCTTTATCACGCATTTTGTGTGCTATTACACCATGGTCACACTTGTCAAAGGCTTTTGCAAAATCTGTGTATATAACATCTGCATTCTGCCCTGGGTTGTGCAATTGATGAGTATCAAGATGAGTGGCGATCTTGCTTCTTAGAACCCTTTCAAAGATTTTTATTATATGGGACGTTAGCGGAATTGGTCTGTAGTTCTTTGCTATTGCTTTACTAACCCCTTTGTGGAGTGGGGCTATGTCTGTTGTTTTTAGTAACTGCGGGACGACTCCAGTGTCCATGCTCCCTCTCCATAGGATGTTAAAAGCACGTGATAGGGGCTTCTTGCAGTTCTTGATGAACACGGAGTTCCATGAGTCTGGGCCTGGAGCGGAGTGCATGGGCATGTCATTTATTGCCTTTTCGAAGTCATTTGGCGTCGTTGTGATGTCAGATAGGCATGCGTCTGTCAAGTTCTGTGGCACTCTCATAAAAAATTCATTTAGGTCTTCGATTTTCAGTCTGGTTAGCGGCTCGCTAAAAACTGAGTCATACTGGAATCTGTGCATGGGGATCAACAACATTAAATCACCTAAGAACACTCATAACTCAGCAAAAGGCTGCAGTCAGAATGATAACAAATTCCCACTCTAGACAGCATACTCCACCAATATTCAAAAGCCTAAAACTACTCACCATAAAGAACATTCACACTTATTCTTGTGCCTACTACATACATAGAACCCTACATTCTAATATAAACCCTTCTCTCAAAATTCTCCTCACCAACTTTAATAGGACCCATGACCACAACACAAGATACAGATCACTTTTTGATGTACCCCGTGTCCACAGCAACCTATGTAAGAATTCTATGCACATAAAGGGCCCCAGAATCTGGAACTCATTACCAGGAAATGCTAAAATAACCTTGTCTGAAAATCAACTTAAGACTCTTCTCAAAAACCACCTACTCATCCTAAACTAAATACTCATACTGTAAATTGCCTTCAAAAATGCTCAAAGTTATTTTCCTATAAAATAATTTCAATTTTTTACAATTATGTTGCCACCTAATCATCCTAAACTAAATACTCAAACTGTAAATTACTCTCACAATGCTCAATGTTATTTTCATTAAGATAATTTTACTTTTGCTATTATGTTCCATCCTACTAAACACTTGTTACAATGTCTATCATCATTTTGTAATGAACAATGTATTATCATCATATCATAATCTGACTGATCTACCAATACAAACTCACTCAATTACTCCTGTGGGGAATTGTGAGAGAAGTCTATCTGGGACACCGCCACTAGCAATAAACAAACTCCCAGGGAGATGACCGACTCGTATAAATTTTACCGCAGTCATTCCCTTTAAGGTATGTGAGAACTTTACCCGCTCCTGGCCGCACCGAGGGGGTACCTTCAATATTCTCGTTAACCCACTGCACTCTAGACCAGTATAAATAAATTTGAGAAGATCATTTATTATAGCTATATTACGTTAAATTTAAGTGGACTGTATTGGTTGTTGAACAACTGATCACACGGAGAAGAGGTAGAGAACACATAGTTCAATTAACATGACCAACACTCACCTAATTAACAGCATCATAGCGGTGTATCGTAGATCGTTGACCTAGCTAAAGTACATCTACTGTGCGTAACAATATCATTGGCCAATAACAAAGTCGACAACAGAGTACTTAGCTTTAGATGAGGGAGTCGTTCCGTTGTTGGCGTCCTCCTGCGATCTGATTCGATCGCGATGGTGTTAGCTGTCTCGTCGAGTCAAGGAAGGTTAATTTCCGTACACTCTTATACGCCCACGAGACCGAGCGTTAGTTAACATGTGGTTGGTCGGGGTAGCGAATCAGATCCTCTCACTAATCCGACCGTTTGTACTGTTTATACATATAACTTTACATATTACGTGTATCCTGGCTTAATGCCCCACTAGTTTATACACATTCACAGTCTCGATACTTGAATTTCGAGTAGATAACTTGCGATATGTTAGTTCATTTCAATCACATCCAATATGGCGGTCGGGGTATGGCGTACCCAAGCCAGACCCGGTCGCTACAATCAACCCCTGATTATTTACAACTCGGTTTCACTACATTCACCATTTCCCACAGTTCATCGAATATATTACAGTCTCTTCTAAGATGAACTCCCCTGCATCAGGGTTACGACTTTATCCTGCCGTATGGTTATTTCACTCAGTTCAAATAGGCCTATGACCGCGTCACACGCCGGCGGCCCACCTTATTTCACAATTATTGTCCTATTACTGGACCTCCTGGACCGATTGTCCCACTTGATATTCCCCCCGTCACTGGATATTCCTCCACATTACGAAAGGAGGTAATTAAATCCGATTTGGTGGGCGGAATCTCCAAATTCGACAGGCCATCCCATCACCTGATCGGGTCGGTAGGCTCCCAGTTCACTCTGTCTCCCCTCTCTGCCTCCTCCCTGCCCAGCCTCTTCCCGCTTCCTCCCCGCTGGTATGATGGTTCTCTATTACATACCCCCATGTACCAGCGGTACATTAAGGATATCTGTTCATATTGGAAAGTTTATCAATTACAACTTTCGGAAAATACCAATATTTTCCACAACTCCAATATTATGTTCATAGTCTATAAGTCATTAGATTAAGCTGCCCCTAATGCCAAGGCATGCCAGAGGCTCTCCTTGCACCTCAATTTATGATTGTAATGTAAACCCATGTACACGAGCAAAGAAATAAAATTGTATTTGTATATTTGTATTTGTATAAATAGACAGATCTACACTTTAAGTAGGTTATTAGTTAGTTTGATTAGTTTGATATCTTTATTATGCACCCCATACCCATCCTGTGGGCGGTAAGATAAGATAAGATAAGATAAGATTTCTTCGGATTTTTAACCCCGGAGGGTAAGCCACCCAGGATAACCCAAGAAAGTCAGTGCGTCATCGATGACTGTCTGTCTTATTTCCATTGGGGTCCTTAATCTTGTCCCCCAGGATGCGACCCACACCAGTCGACTAACAACCCAGGTACCTATTTGCTGCTAGGTGAACATGACAACAGGTGTAAGGAAACACGTCGAAATGTTTCCACCCGCCGGGAATCGAACCCGGGCCCTCCGTGTGTGAAGTGAGAGCTCAAGCCACCAGACCACCGGTACATAATGGTACATAATGGGTCCAGGGACTGGACCTCATAGTTTGATAGCTGAGCAAGTTACAAAGGTAATGAACTCAGATGGTCACAATCATGACAAGTTACAAAGGTATTTGCAGATTACAGAGGTATATATAGGGTCCAGAGACTGGGCCCAAAGTTTTGATAGCTGAACAAGGTACAATGGTAATTAATTCACTAGTTACAAGGTAATGAATCATGTAAGTAAATTTACTTACGTCTGTACATGGTTGCACTCATGAACAAATTATAAAGCAATGAGCAATCTATTAGTCTACACCCAGCCACAACTGTAATGAGTTATTGGTGCAAATTTTAATTGTTGGGTCACACACACACACATATACATATACACATACATATACACACACACATACACATACATACATATATATACATACGTACCATGATCCTACAAGAGAAAGCACGGCTGAGGGCGAGCCAGGAGTACCACGATGTATACCTAGATCGGGACAGAACACAGGAAGAAAGGGATGCCCAAAAGGAGAGGATAAGAAAGCGAAGGGAGGAGAGAGAGGAGGAGACAGCGAGGTACATGGGGCACCAGGCCCAAGCAGAAGGACAACCACACCCACCGGAAGCACTCACGGAGGGCCTCAAACCACAGCAACCCAACGGCAACCATATAGTTTAACATCGCACACACACATCATGTCCCCTGTCCCCACCCCAGCAACCCTGAACCCATCATCACCACTACCCCACCCCATCACAAACCCCACCCAATCAGACCACACCCCAACCATACAACCCCCCCCACCCATACAACAACCCTCTATGGGTACCCTGCAAACACCCCCCCCATCCCGCCAAGAT
>WNWK01043321.1:0-15561 GCA_009830355.1 Cherax destructor
AATGACAAATGCGGGGGTATCCACGCACCTTGTCATTGTTAAACTCGCATTTTAATTGCTGAACGAGTCGTTGATTTGATGATGGGGCCCATCGCCAAACCCTTAACGATGGTTCGCTGGTTGGGGGGGAGCCTATGTGGATGTGTTTAACATGCTCCGAATAAAGATTACATACTCTTTGCATGCAACACCAAGAATGTTTTAAATACTGCCAGGAATGTTGCAAACACTGCCAGGAATGTGGTGATGCCATCACCAGTTCTAAAGCGGTTGATCACTTTAATAACACTAGTCAACCAATCCTAGTGCAGGTTGTTCACTCTGATAACACTTGTCAACAAGTCTCTCACCCCTCTCTCCTTCTTCACCCCTTCTACCTTTCTCTCCACCCCCTTCTACATCTCTCTCACCCTCTCTACCTTCTCTCATCCCCTCTCTACTTTCTCTCACCCCTCTTTACTTTCTCTCACCTCCTCTACTTTCACCCTCTCTCTTCCTTCTCTCACCCCTCTCAACCTTCTTTCACCCTCTTATATAATACAGAACTTGCCCGTGCAGAATGTGACAAGGACTTGTGAGTTATGGTAGTCAGTAGCCTCAGTTATGGTAGTCAGTAGCCTCAGTTATGGTAGTCAGTAGCCTCAGTTATGGTAGTCAGTAGCCTCAATTAGGGTAGTCAGTAGCCTCAATTATGGTAGTCAGTAGCCTCAGTTATGGTAGTCAGTAGCCTCAGTTATGTTAGTCAGTAGCCTCAGTTATGGTAGTCAGTAGCCTCAGTT
Organism: Cherax destructor; assembly: GCA_009830355.1. Taxonomy (NCBI): domain Eukaryota; kingdom Metazoa; phylum Arthropoda; class Malacostraca; order Decapoda; family Parastacidae; genus Cherax; species Cherax destructor. The sequence goes on from WNWK01043321.1 coordinate 780, forward strand.
ATGGTAGTCAGTAGCCTCAGTTATGGTAGTCAGTAATCTCAACCCACAACATAGACGTAATATATATTATTTTGTTTAATACTTTGTTTTTTCTTTGCTGATGTTGATGTACTTAGGGAGAATATCTTGTTAATATTTGCTATATTAATTGCATAACATTTCTTTTGCAGGTGAGGATGTGTTCGTGGTAGAGTGTGTGAGGAGCAGCCCAGAGGTGAGTGTGTGAAGAGTAACCCAGAGTGTGTGAGGAGCAGCCCAGAGGTGAGTGTGTGAAGAGTAACCCAGAGGTGTGAGGAGCAGCCCAGAGGTGAGGTGTGAAGAGTAACCCAGAGTGTGTGAGGAGCAGCCCAGAGGTGAGAGTGTGAAGAGCAACCCAGAGTGTGTGAGGAGCAGTTCAGAGGTGAGTGTGTGAAGAGCAACCCAGAGTGTGTGAGGAGCAGCAAAGAGTGTGTGAGGAGCAGCCCAGAGGTGAGTGTGTGAGGAGCAGCCCAGAGGTGAGTGTGTGAAGAGCAACCCAGAGTGTGTGAGGAGCAGCCCAGAGGAGAGTGTGTGAAGAGCAACCCAGAGTGTGTGAGGAGCAGCAAAGAGTGTGTGAGGAGCAGCCCAGAGGTGAGTGTGTGAGGAGCAGCCCAGAGGTGAGTGTGTGAAGAGCAACCCAGAGTGTAGGAGCAGCCCAGAGTGTGTGAGGAGCAGCCCAGAGGTGAGTGTGTGAGGAGCAGCCCAGAGGTGAGTATGTGAGGAGCAGCCCAGAGGTGAGTGTGTGAAGAACAACCCAGAGTATGTGAGGAGCAGCCCAGAGTGTGTGAGGAGCAGCCCAGAGGTGAGTGTGTGAAGAGCAACCCAGAGTGTGTGAGAGCAGCCCAGAGGTGAGTGTGTGAAGAGCAACCCAGAGTGTGTGAGGAGCAGCCCAGAGTGTGTGAGGAGCAGCCCAGAGGTGAGTGTGTGAGGAGCAGCCCAGAGGTGAGTGTGTGAAGAGCAGCCTAGAGTGTGTGAGGAGCAGCCCAATAGGGAGTGTGTAAAGAACAACCCAGAGTGTGTGAGGAGCAGCCCAGAGTGTGTGAGGAGCAGCCCAGAGTGTGTGAGGAGCATCCCAGAGTGTGAGGAGCATCCCAGAGTGTGTGAAGAGCAACCCAGAGTGTGTGAAGAGCAGCCATAGTGTGTGAGGAGCAGCCCAGAGTGTGTGAGGAGCAGCCCAGAGGTGAGTGTGTGAGGAGCAGCCCAGAGGTGAGTGTGTGAGGAGCAGCCCAGAGGTGAGTGTGTGAGGAGCAGCCCAGAGGTGAGTGTGTGAAGAACAACCCAGAGTATGTGAGGAGCAGCCCAGAGTATGTGAGGAGCAGCCCAGAGGTGAGTGTGTGAAGAGCAACCCAGAGTGTGTGAAGAGCAACCCAGAGTGTGTGAAGAGCAGCCCAGAGTGTGTGAGGAGCAGCCCAGAGTGTGTGAGGAGCAGCCCAGAGGTGAGTGTGTGAAGAGCAACCCAGAGTGTGTGAGGAGCAGCCCAGAGGTGAGTGTGTGAAGAGCAACCCAGAGTGTGTGAGGAGCAGCCCAGAGTGTGTGAGGAGCAGCCCAGAGTGTGTGAGGAGCATCCCAGAGTGTGTGAGGAGCATCCCAGAGTGTGTGAAGAGCAACCCAGAGTGTGTGAAGAGCAGCCCATAGTGTGTGAGGAGCAGCCCAGAGTGTGTGAGGAGCAGCCCAGAGGTGAGTGTGTGAGGAGCAGCCCAGAGGTGAGTGTGTGAAGAGCAGCCTAGAGTGTGTGAGGAGCAGCCCAGAGGGGAGTGTGTAAAGAACAACCCAGAGTGTGTTAGGAGCAGCCCAGAGTGTGTGAGGAGTAGCCCAGAGGTGAGGGTGTGAAAAGCAACCCAGAGTGTGTGAAGAGCCGCCCAGAGGTGAGTGTGTGAAGAGCAACCCAGAGTGTGTGAGGAGCAGCCCAGAGGTGAGTGTGTGAAGAGCAACCCAGAGTGTGTGAGGAGCAGCCCAGAGGTGAGTGTGTGAAGAGCAACCCAGAGTGTGTGAGGAGCAGCCCAGAGTGTGTGAGGAGCAGCCCAGAGGTGAGTGTGTGAGGAGCAGCCCAGAGGTGAGTGTGTGAAGAGCAACCCAGAGTGTGTGAAGAGCAACCCAGAGTGTGTGAAGAGCCGCCCAGAGGTGAGTGTGTGAAGAGCAACCCAGAGTGTGTGAGGAGCAGCCCAGAGGTGAGTGTGTGAAGAGCAGCCTAGAGTGTGTGAGGAGCAGCCCAGAGGGAGTGTGTGAAGAGCAGCCCAGAGTGTGTGAAGAGCAGCCCAGAGTGTGTGAGGAGCAGCCCAGAGGTGAGTGTGTGAAGAGCAACCCAGCGTGTGTGAGGAGCAGCCCAGAGTGTGTGAGGAGCATCCCAGAGTGTGTGAGGAGCATTCCAGAGTGTGAGGAGCAGCCCAGAGTGTGTGAGGAGCATCCCAGAGTGTGTGAGGAGCATCCCAGAGTGTGAGGAGCAGCCCAGAGTGTGTAAGGAGCATCCCAGAGTGTGTGAGAAGCCCCCAGAGTGTGTGAGGAGCATCCCAGAGTGTATGAGGAACAGCCCAGAGTGTATGAGGATCATCCCAGAGTGTGTGAGAAGCAGCCCAGAGTGTGTGAGGAGCAGCTCAGAGGTGTGAGGAGCATCCCAGAGTGTGTGAGGAGCATCCCAGAGTGTTTGAGGAGCATCCCAGAGTGTGTGAGGAGCAGACCAGAGTGTGTGAGGATTATCCCAGAGTGTGTGAGGAGCAGCCCAGAGTGTGTGAGGAGCATCCCAGAGTGTGTGCGTAGCAGCCCAGAGAGTGTGAGGAGCATCCCAGAGTGTGTGAGGAGCATCCCAGAGTTGTGTGAGGAGCAGCCTTAGGCAGAGGGGTGGGTTGAGGAGCAGCCCAGAGTGTGTGGCCCAGATGTGTGAGGCAGCCCAGAGTGTGTGAGGAACATCCCAGAGTGTGTGAGGAGCAGCCCAGAGTGTGTGAGGAGCAGCCCAGGGTGTGTGAGGAGCAGCCCAGAGTGTGTGAGGAGCATCCCAGAGTGTGTGAGGAGCAGCCCAGTTGTGTGAGGAACAGCCCAGAGTTGTGAGGAGCAGCCCAGAGTGTGTGATGAGCAGCCCAGAGTGTTGAGGAGCAGCCCAGAGTGTGGCTCCGGTTGAGGAGCATCCCAGAGTGTGTGAGGAGCATCCCAGAGTGTGTGAGGAGCAGCCCAGAGGTGTGAGGAGCACCAGAGTGTGTAGGGCTCCCGGTGTGTGAGGAGCCCCAGAGTTGTGAGGAGCACCCAAGTTGTGAGGAGCAGCCCAGTGTGAGAGCCCCAGAGTGTGTGAGAGCCCCAGAGTGTGTGCCGATGGAGCATCCCAGAGGTGTGGAGCACCCAGAGTGGGACATCCTCCAGAGTGTGTGAGGAGCACCCAGGTGTGTGAGACTCCATGTGGACTCCCAGTGTGTGCATCCGATGTTGAGGCATCCATGTGCATCCCAGATGTGTGAGGAGCATCTCCAGAGTGTGTGAGAGCATCCCAGAGTGTGTGAGGGATCCCTGAGTTGTAGCTCTCCGAGTAGGCTCCCATGTTCTCCTCAGATGTGTAGCCCTTGTCTCCAGTTGTGCACCCATTGTAGAGCAGCCCTGTGTTCACCCAAGTGTTTCACCCATGTACCCCGTTCCCAATTAGCACCTGTGCTCCCTGTGTGACCCCTGTTGAGGGTCCCTTTGTAGCTCCCGGTGTGAAGCCATGTTGGCCCCAATTCCCGTGTTCCCAGTGTGTATGCCCTGTCCCCGTTTGCTTTGTACTGCTCGGGTTTATTGTTTCTCTTTCCTTATTTCTATCCCTCCTTGTTCTCTCTCCTTTTTCTATCCCTTCCTTCATTCCTCTCCTTCCTCCTTCCTTCTCCCTTTTGTTCCCTGTTCCTCGTTCCCATTCTTCGTTTATCCCTCTCTCTTGTTTCCTCTTCCTTTTTCCCTCTCTCTTGTTTCCTCTTCCTTTTTCCCTTCTCCCTTCCTTCCTTTTTAGCCCTCTCCCTTCTTCCTCCTCCCTTCCCTTCCATCTCCCTTCCTTTATCTCCTCTCCCTTCTTTCTTCCGTCTCCCTTCTTCCTTCATCGCTCTCCCTTCTTCCATCTCCCTTCCTTCAGCCCTCTCCCTTCTTCCCTCTCCCTTCCTTCCATCTCCCTTCCTTTATCCCTCTCCCTTCTTTCTTCCGTCTCCCTTCTTCCTTCATCGCTCTCCCTTCCATCTCCCTTCCTTCTTCCCTCTCTCTTCCTTCCATCTCCCTTCCTTTATCCCTCTCCCTTCTTTCTTCCGTCTCCCTTCTTCCTTCATCGCTATCCCTTCTTCCATCTCCCTTCCTTTATCCCTCTCCCTTCCTTCTTACCTCTCCCTTCCTTCTTCCTTCTTCCCTCTCCCTTCCTTCTTCCCTCTCCCTTCCTTCTTCCCTCTCCTTCCTTCTTCCCTCTCCCTTCCTTCTTCCCTCTCCCTTCCTTCTTCCCTCTCCCCTTTCCTTCTTCCTCTCCCTTCCTTCTTCCTCTCCCTTCCTTCTTACCTCTCCCTTCCTTCTTGCCTCTCCCTTCCTTCTTGCCTCTCCCTTCCTTCTTCCCTCTCCCTTCCTTCTTCCCTCTCCTTCCTTCTTCCCTCTCCCTTCCTTCTTCCCTCTCCCTTCCTTCTTCCTCTCCCTTCCTTCTTCCCTCTCCCTTCCTTCTTACCTCTCCTTCCTTCTTGCCTCTCCCTTCCTTCTTCCCTCTCCCTTCCTTCTTCCCTCTCCCTTCCTTCTTCCCTCTCCCTTCCTTCTTACCTCTCCCTTCCTTCTTCCCTCTCCCTTCCTTCTTCCCTCTCCCTTCCTTCTTGCCTCTCCCTTCCTTCTTCCCTCTCCCTTCCTTCTTCCCTCTCCCTTCCTTCTTACCTCTCCCTTCCTTCTTGCCTCTCCCTTCCTTCTTCCCTCTCCTTTCCTTCTTCCCTCTCCCTTCCTTCTTACCTCTCCCTTCCTTCTTCCCTCTCCCTTCCTTCTTCCCTCTCCCTTCCTTCTTCCCTCTCCCTTCCTTCTTCCCTCTCCCTTCCTTCTTACCTCTCCCTTCCTTCTTCCCTCTCCCTTCCTTCTTGCCTCTCCCTTCCTTCTTCCCTCTCCCTTCCTTCTTACCTCTCCCTTCCTTCTTCCCTCTCCCTTCCTTCTTCCCTCTCCCTTCCTTCTTGCCTCTCCCTTCCTTCTTGCCTCTCCCTTCCTTCTTATACTGGAGAAATATTCTGGACATTTGCAGTTTCTCAGAGAAGAGGCTGTGATCCCTTTCAGTAACTTGAGCCCAACCCGATCCTCTCATAAGAGTTTCCACTTCTCTCAGATACTCTCTTAAATGTATTAAATCCTCTTCCCTCCCTGAGGCTCTCTTCTCTTTCTTGTTTTCTAGGTGGTGCTGCTGTCGCCTTGAAGTACGTTAGGAATCATATAATTCTTTGTCACTTTTTTCTCATCCTTGTACTTAAGACTTGTAATTCAGCCTTTTCTCTCAGCCTTGTCTCAACCCTTGGCCTGGAAGAGGAGCACAGCGAGGTGAAGAGTCAGGTTAGGTTTGAGAGACGGTGGGTTCAGGTCCTGCATTATAAGAGCCATTGTTTTGGCTGAAAGTGTTGCATACTCTAAAGAGGACTGAATCTAGAATGTTATACATAAATAGCATAGGATACCGACAACATGCAGAATTAGACGCATATGCAACATCTGGGCATCTTTATTGTAGACGTTTCGCCCTCCAGTGACTTTATCACCACAAATTCAAGAACATAATGGGAAGACAACTTTGTAAGTAATCAACTAGTTGTGGTATGAAGCACAGGCCTTATCCAAGCTCTTTATTCTCTTAACATACTGAAGTTCCCAAATGCTCTTGTTTAGGTCCCTGGATGTTTCTCCGGGAATCTCTTGGCATTACTGATTCAATTAATGGGGCCTTTAGTCGATGTTGCAGGCATGTAACGTGGTTTTAATTGATGTTGCAGGCATGTAACGTGGTTTTTAATTGATGTTGCAGCCATGTAACGTGGTCTTTAATCGATATTGCAAGTAGGGTAATAGAAGTTACAACTCTGAATAGCTTTAAAAAGAGAGTAGACAAATGTATGAGTGAAAAGGGCTGGGTTTGATTAGTACCTGACGTATTGAAGCAAATTCTTTGGTGGTTTTGGGAAAAGGTTGAACAGGTCACACCTCCAGTGTTGTCAGTGGTAGTGACCAGACTAATCACACCAGTGTTGTCAGTGGTAGTGACAAGACTACTAATCACACCAGTGTTGTCAGTGGTGGTGGTGACCAGAAAACAGGTTACACCTCCGGTGTATCAGTGGTAGTACCCAGACGACTGGTCACACCTCCAGTTTTGTCAATGGTGATCAGAGGACTGGTCACACTTCCAGTGTGAGAGTAGTGGGGACCAGGGGACAGATCACACCTCCAGTGTGTCAGTGGTAGTGCCCAGACGACAGGCCACACCTCCAGTGTTGTTAGTTCTAGTGACCAGAGGACAGGTCGCACCTCCAGTGTTGTTAGTGGTGGTGACCAGAGGACAGGTCGCACCTCCAGTGTTGTCAGTGGTGATGACCAGAGGACAGGTCGCACCTCCAGTGTTGTCAGTGGTGGTGACCAGAGGACAGGTCGCACCTCCAGTGTTGTCAGTGGTGGTGACCAGAGGACAGGTCACACCACCAGTGTTGTCAGTAGTGACCAGAGAACAGGTCACACCACCAGTGTTGTAAGTGGTGGTGACCAGAGGACAGGTCACACCACCAGTGTGTCAGTGGTGACCAGAGAACAGGTCACACCACCAGTGTTGTAAGTGGTGGTGACCAGAGGACAGGTCACACCACCAGTGTTGTAAGTGGTGGTGACCAGAGAACAGGTCACACCACCAGTGTTGTCAGTGGTGGTGACCAGAGAACAGGTCACACCTACGGGTCTCCAACACCGCCAGGTCATCACAGCGAGATAAGGGAGTGACAGCCTCTGGTACAACCAAATGTGACCTTTATGTCATCCAGACGCTCGATACTTCGTTGTTCCGCACTTCCTCCCCTTGTAAACCCCCCCCTTCCCTGGTAAACCACCCCTCCCTAGAAAACCACCCCTCCCTATTAAACCACCCCCTCCCCTGGTAAACCACCTCCTCCAAGAACACCCCCCGCTGGTACACCACCTCCTCTGCTGGAACACCACCCCCTCCCCTGGAACACCACCCCCTCCCCTGGAACACCACCCCCTCCCCTGGTACACCACACCCCCCTGGTACACCACACCTTCCCCAGGAACACCACTCCCTCCCTGGAACACTACCCCCTCCCTGGTATACCACCTAGAACACCCCCTCCCCTAGTACCCTAGTACACCACCTAGAACACCACCCCCTTCCCTGGAACACTAACCCCTCCCCAGGTATGCCACCCCACCCATGGAACACCACCCCTCTCTTGTACACCACTAAATCCCCTGGAACACCACCCCTTCTCTGGTACATCACCCACTCCCATGGAACACCACCCCCTCCCCTGGAACACCACCTCCCATGGACCACCCCTCCTCCCATGGAACACCATCCCCTCCTGGTACACCACCCCCTTCCCTGAAATACCACCCTCTCAGGTGGAACACCACCCCCTTCCCTGGAACACCACGCCCTCCCCTGAAACACCACTCCCTTCCCTGGAACACCATCCCCTTCCCCTGGTACTCCACCCCTTCCCCTGGAACACCACCCCCTCCCCTGGTACTCTACCCCTTCCCCTGGAACACAACCCTCCCCTGGAACACAACCACCTCATCTGGAACACCACTCCCTTCCCAGGAACACCACCCCTTCCCCGGAAACACCTCCTCCCCTGGTACACCACCTCCTTCCCAGATACACCACCACTCCCCTGGAACATCACTCCCTCCCTTGGTACAACACCACTCCCCTGGTACACCAGCCCTCCTCTGGTGCACCACACCCCTCCCCTGGTACACCACACCCATCCTCTGATACACCACACCCCATCCCCTTGTACACCACCCCCTTCCCTGGTACACCACCCTCTCCAATGGTACATCCCTGTTACACCACCCCTCCCCTGGTACACCTCACCTCTCCCCTGGTTTCACCACACCCCTCTCCTTGTACATTACACCCCTCCCTGGTACACAACACCCCTCCCCTGGTACACAACACACCTCCCCTGGTACACAACACACCTCCCCTGGTACACAACACCCCTCCTCTGGTACACAACACCCCTCCCCTGGTACACAACACACCTCCCCTGGTACACAACACACCTCCCCTGGTACACAACACCCCTCCTCTGGTACACCAACCCGTCCCCTGGTACACTACCTCGTCCTCTGGTGCACCACACCCCATTCCTTGGTACACTACCCTCTCCTCTGGTACAACTCCCCCCCCCTGGCATCCCACACCCCCCCTGGTACCCGACCCCCTCCCCTTTTACACGACACCCCTCCCCTGGTACACCTAACCCCTCCAATGGTACACCACACCCACCTGGTACACCACCCCTCCCTGGCACTCCACCCCCTCCCCTGGGATACAACACCCCTCCCCTGGTAATCCACTCCCTCCCCTGGAACGCCACCCCCTCTCCTGGTACACCACCCATTCCCCCTGGTACTCCACCCCCTCCCTGGTACACCACCCTCTCCCATGGGATAAATATGTACTTGTATGTGTTTTGATTTTGTGCCTGGGTGGTATGTGTGTACATGGATGAGGTATACATGCATACACAGGTGTGGGATGAGTGTTTATATGGATGTTGGATGCTTGTTTACACGGGTGTGGGATAAGTGTGTACCCCAGTGTAGAATATGTGTACACAGGCAGGTGAAATTGCTGACCTAGAAAATGTACAGAGAACCTTCACGGCACGCATAACTGCGATAAAACACCTTAAATACTGGGAACTCTTGAAGTTCCTAAAACCGTACTCCCTAGAACGCAGGCGGGAGAGATACATGATCATATAATATACACTTGGAAAATCCTAGAGGGATTAGTACCAAACTTGCACACGAAAATCACTCCCTATGAAAGCAAAAGACTCGGCAGATGATGCAACATTCCCTCAGTGAAAAGCAGGGTTCCCACTAGTGTGTTAATTTACTTTGGTAAACACCAACACTGTACTTATCTTTGTTGCTGGGTCAACTTCCTGCAGCCGCGGGTCAGTCAAATTCCTCCGATGTGACCCAGGGTTTACCAAATCCACTGAGCTGTATGGGTGAGTAATTACATATATACTTAAGTATTTTATATTGCCCCTGAGAAACTTGACTGAAGCGTGGTGGTGGAGGCTGGTGGAGGCTGGTGGAGGCTGGTGGAGGATGGTGATCCACATGCGCAGATATCTAGAAGTAATGTGCATAAACGTTGAGCTACGAACCGAGGCTTTAGTACAGTTGGCACAACAGTTCAGAAGAAACACACTCAGGACGCTCGACCTGGTTCGTAGCCAATAAACTGCTTGCAGGACCCAGTTAAGGGTGAAATAATCCACACTTAATGCTTTGTGTGGGTGGATGCACGTGGTCAAGGCGTCTGCCTTAGCGTGGGTGGTGGGGGGGTGGTGGCTGGTAGGGTTAGCCCACACTGCTTCCCGCTTGTGCCTGTGGCTTACGCCGTTTACATGAATTTAACCCAGGGTGGCTTGAATAACCCAGGAATACCACAAGGGTGTTATTGTACACAGAACAGCAATACACTGGAGTACAAGGTGGTATAAATGCTTGGACTCACGTGGCTTACTTCTCAGACAGCAGAGTGGCTTGCTGGCTTAGTAGAATATTTTCACACAGATTGACTGGCTTGGAATCTTGTGACAAACTAGCACAGCAAGGTAGAAGCTGGCTTAAGCCTAGGCTGACGTAGCTGGTGGTGGCTTTACTGGCTTGAATGGGACTCTCCCCTCACTGGCTTACTCGTACAGAATTTGCAAAACCCGGGTCAACCCCTCGTAGGTTTTAGCAAAATTAACAAGTAAGGCACTTAGCTGACCAGGAGATACTGTAGATATGTAGACTTCTTTGATGTAGGAGCTGGTAACGTGGTCGGTCTGGAGGCTGTTTGCTTGCTTGAAGTCTATCTCTCTATAACATCGTAATCGATAAAAATTACGGCACACCGCTGCTCACCACTTGTCGCGTGGGTCTTGGGAGAGATATATAGGAGGTCAAAGATACTCCTTGTTGGATGGTTACGGTATATTTACAGTAAGTGAAGGAGAGTCCAGCCACCCGTCTGTCTCGCCTGTAGGTCTAACGTTAGTGAGGGAGAGTGCCTATGAGAGGCTGTGCACATGCGCTGAGCCTCTGACGTCAGCGGGTACCGTGACGTCACACGCAAAGGGACCAGCTGTATAAAAGGAAAGATACACTACACAAGTGTATATATGATACTGACACGACAAAATCACCGCGCCGTAAGCCCCGTTCCCTCTTGTTGGTTAGTTCAATCTGACGCCCTCCGGCGCTCCGCTCCTCAGTCGAGCTCGGTATCACTGACCTCAGCTCAATTTCCCACTTGCTAAACACTGCAACAGCTTGCAATTCAAATGCTCGTGTTCTTCAAATATTTAGATCACTAGAGCACATGATTATAATGTCAAGTGTAGAAACTGAAACAGCAGTTTTCTTTAACTTTCCTGCTATGGAAAAGAGACCCATTTATATCAAATGTCTGTCAATCATATACACTGGTCAGCCATACATGACTTCCTGGCTTCCTGGGTCCGTTCATCTGTTACTAATCAAGTTGTTGACCAGGAAGCCAGACATGCCGTCTGGCCCTTTTCTAAGGGCCGGCCCCTTAAAGGGCAGAAGGGGCAGAAAGGGCTGATACCCCCCCTCTCTTGGAGAATTTTCTCCACAACTAGCATGATAAGAGACAACACAAGTGTCAGGGGCCCAAGACTGTTCAACTGCCTCCCAGTATACATAAAGGGGATTACCAATATACCCCTGGCTGTCTTCAAGAAGGCACTGGACAAACACCTAAAGTCAGTACCTGACCAGCCGGGCTGTGGTTAGTACGTCGGTTTGCATGCAGCCAACAGCAACAACCTGGCTGATCAGACCCTGATCCACCATGAGGCCTGGTCACAGACCGGGCCGCGGGGGCGTTGACCCCCGGAACCCTCTCCAGGTATACTCCAGTTATACAGGTGTTGAAGGAACGTTTACACTGGTGTTTTGAATGTGTGTACACATGCGTGGATGAATGTGTATACTGGTTTGAAATGCATGTTTGGTGTGGCTTAAGTGTGTACATACATCTGGTGAGTTTACACGTGTGGTATGAGCGTGTGCACGAGTATGGTACGAGTGTGTACACGGGTGTGCGTACACGGTGTTGGTAAGTGTAAGTGGGAGATGCAGCATCAACACTGGCCACTACCATCGTTCTCCATTATCAAAATTCCAGAGGTGAAATACAACTTGGAAATGACCTGCCGAATGCTCCGGGAATTATTATGTTGGTGTTCACTCGGTATTAAAAACCAAGAATTTAGCTAAACTCTTACAAACTTTACCTAGATTTGACACATGAATTATTTCTAATTGAGCAGAGATTCACGTTCTTTGTGTGACTTTCGTTTAGTGTTAGAATCTTTGTGTATTGTTGGAGATCATGTACATAGATGGAGACCATGTACATTGATGGAGAGGTGGACAGGAGGACAAATAAACAGAGGACAACGGACGGGTCGCCGGACAGTCGAGTGGATAGAGGATAAAACAGGCTGGCAAGTAGTTATACAATGGAATGGACGGGCAGAGGAGTGGACGAACAGGATAGTCGTGTTGTACGCTGACAAACGGACAGACGTTGAGGGCGAGGCAAGTGCAGCTCCAGATTGCACACTGCACCACACTGATGACAACCATGGTGGGAGAAAACCTTATAGGATCAGAGGCTAACTAGGCTTCTAATGTCATATTCCACCCCATAAGCTGTGTTACAGTAAGGCAGTGAGGTTTCGCTTCGTCAGAACTGGAGTTACTATTACAGTGGTACCTATACTTACGATCTTAATTCGTTCCAGACGGCTATTCAAGTGCCGATACCGAAGGAATTTGTTCCCATAAGAAATAATGAAAATTAGGTTAATCCATTTCAGACCCCCCAAAAATACACTTACAAAAGCACCTACAAAAATACACTTACAAAAGCACCTACAAAAATACACTTACAAAAGCACCTACAAAAATACACTTACAAAAGCACCTACAAAAATATACTTACAAAAGCACCTACAAAAATACACTTACAAAAGCACCTACAAAAATACACTTACAAAAGCACCTACAAAAATACAATTACAAAGGCACCTACAAAAATACACTTACAAAAGCACCTACAAAAATACACTTACAAAAGCACCTACAAAAATACACTTACATAATTGTTCGAGTTGGGAGCTGCTCGTAAGTAAAGGTACCACTGTACTTGAGCATTAGAGAGAGAAAGAGAGAGAGAAAGAGAGAGTAAGGAGAGAGAGAAGGGATGGATAGGGGGAGGTGAGAGAAAAAAGGAGACGTAGTGATACAAGAGGGAGGTCGAGGGCAGAATCACTATGAGTCGTGTATTAGTGGGAAAGGTAATGATATAACAAAACCTCAGCTGAATTATTTGAAAAAAGTTTAAAAACCCTGAAATAAATTGCCGGTAACAAAAGCTAAACAAATGAAGACGTATAAAAGCTACAAGAATGACAACATACTTATATGGAACAACAGATCGAATGCGAAATAAATGCAAGGATTGAATCCACAATGGGAGTCTGAAGGTGGTAGTGTGAGCTTATGAGAGAGAGACGTATATTTGATCCTGCTGACCAGACGCTGATTTGAGTGTGTATCAAATTAAGTCTCAGAGTCGTGGTGATACCTCTTGAGTGTCTGCACGATATCCTTCAGTACCTTAAAATGCATAAATAAAACAACACAGTTGACCTTGTCGACTCGAGGCCACTGGCCGCACCAGTGGAAGACACACAGGCGAGAATGTGTTCCACTGACCTTCATTCTAGCAAGACAGGGTTACAGTGATAGTACACGATAGGTAACAATATTAGAAAGAAAGTTGACTGAAAAAAATGAAAGGCATAACATTCCTTATTACAGATAAACTATATGGCAATAACAGCAAGTGGTTGATCAGTGATCATGAATTAATGCACCGAAGGTAAATGAAACATAACAAGTTACAACAGTGTATATACACTGAGAGATGCCTAGTAGCTGTTTCTATCCATCGTGAGTTTAATCTTAGCTAGATCAGAACACGGCAAGGGAACTTTTAATCCTAGCATATATGTTCAAAACAGCTCCACGAAATATACATGTCAGCAAAGCAAGAGATAGAGATAGATAGGTAGGTGCTGGTAACTGGAATGATAGGTTTTCAGAATAGAAAAAAGTAAGACAATTCAAGATGTGCTTAGCACAGAACATAATAAGTGTGTACCCTAGTGTAGGATATGTGGACATAGGTATAGGAGGAATGTTTACACCGGTATTGAATGTGTGTACACCTGCGTGTGGCTCAAGTGTGTCCACACATTTGGAGCACAATTTAAGTCATCTACCAAATAAGAATTCTTTTTCAAGGATGTAAGACCACCAGAATCAGTTGTTGGGACATTACCAAGAATTAAATATAACCTAAACGTATAAGATTTTATTAAAAAAACAAACCTCTGGCAACAACACTGGTCGGAATTAGAATGCAACAAATTGTTTTCTGTACAACTGTATCACTAGGTTAAGGCATTGGCTTATGCCGGTGGGAGAATTGAACGTGCCTCGCATGGGTCAGTAGGCCTGCTGCAGTGTTCCTTCTTATGTTCTTAAAGCCACGACTGGGATTCTGGCCATCTTCTTCACACACCTCTGTCGGGTTTGGGAAACTGCACTTGAAACCTTACGAATCGGTAAGACAGAATTCACTCATGTATACCAAGAGAAGAAACAAACGGCACTGTTCTGTGAGAACCGCCAGGTCACTCTGTCAGTCCAACATTAATATATAATAATAATAATAATAATAATAATAATAATAATAATAATACTAATAATAATAATAATAATAATACTAATAATAATAATAATAGTTTATTTAGACATGGTACAATGATACATAGGTAGACATGATACAATGATACATAGTTAGGTATAAATGAGGTGTACATTCCAAAAGCCCCTAATATGCTGTGCATTGCGGGCATTCTTAAGAATAATTAATAGTAGACTACATGGTAAAAAATTATGGTTGATAATTTATAAAATAAGTATAATTGTGTATCTAAGTTGTAAAATTTGAATATAAGTTGAACATAATAATTTATTAATTGTAGCAATGTAATTAATTGAGTGAGATAACAATTTAAAACAATTGGTTGCATTGCAATTACAGTTTATGTGGTCATTATAATGTAAATGTTATAGAAACAGTTAGCTTAGTATGTATTATTCATAACAGGTTTTTACATTTAAGTGATTAATCAGGTTTTTACATTTAAGTGATTATTCTACTTTGTTGGGAATGTTTGATATTGAGCATGTAGGTTTGGTTGAGATTTTTTAGCATCGTTTTGAATTGGAGTACAGGCAGGGTTTCTTTGGCTATGACAGGTAATGAATTCCAAATTTTCGTGCCTTTTATATGCATTGAGTTTTTACATAGTGTTAGATGGACTCGGGGAACATCGAGGAGTGATCTGTGTCTAGTGTTATGGTCATGTGTCCTGTTAAAATTGGTAAGGAGAAGTTTGAGTGGTGGGTT
>WNWK01043322.1:0-15561 GCA_009830355.1 Cherax destructor
TAAAACTATGTATGGTTCCTGCCTCCACTATATCTTTCTCTAGTCCATTCCACTTCCTGACTACTCTGTGGCTGAAGAAATGTTTCCTGACATCCCTTTGACTCACCTGAGTCTTCAGCTTCCAGTTGTGTCCCCTTGTTTCTGTGTTCCCTCTCTGAAACAACCTGTCACTATCTACCTTGTCAATTCCCCGCAGTATTTTGTATGTCGTTATCATGTCTCCTCTGACCCTTCTTTCCTCCAGTGTTGTTAGTCCTATTTCCCTCAACCTTTCTTCATAAGACAAACCCCTGAGTTGTGGAACTAACCTTGTCGCAAACCTTTGCACTTTCTCTAGTTTCCTTACGTGCTTGACCAGGTGTGGGTTCCAGACTGGTGCTGCATATTCTAGTATGGGCCTGACGTACACGGTATACAGTGTCTTGAACGATTCCTTGTTAAGGTAACGGAACGCTAATCTAAGGTTTGCCAGACGCCCATATGCTGCCGCAGTTATCTGGTTGATGTGTGCCTCCGGAGACGTGCTTGGCGTTATACTCACTCCAAGGTCTTTCTCCTTTGCCGAGGTTTGTAGCCTTTGTCCACCTAGCCTGTACTCTGTCAGCGGTCTTCTTTGCCCTTCTCCGATCCTCATGACTTTGCATTTGGAGGGATTGAATTCGAGAAGTGTGTGTGTGTGTGTGTGTGTGTGTGTGTGTGTGTGTGTGTGTGTGTAGTGTGTGGGTGTGGTGTGTGTGTGTGTGTGTGTAGTGTGTGTGTGTGTAGTGTGTGGGTGTGGTGTGTGTGTGTGTGTGTGTGTGTAGTGTGTGGGTGTGGTGTGTGTGTAACTCAAAATCGTGAGGTAGTGTTAATGCTGATATTTATAAGCACATATAACATCAATATTTTTAGAAAAATATCGGTTTGTATCGTCTGTTTTTTAACCGTTACCATAAAAATGGCCGATACCGATACTTTGACACATTCCTATTCTCAGTCCAACTGGTTAACAACAGTTTGCACCAACCTAAAAAATATACCACGTGAGATCGAAATCTGTTGGTAATTTTCCCTATGTATGAAGGAGAGTGTTGGGCTTCCTGCCAGCTGTGCCAGCAACACTGATAAAACCATAGAAGATTACAGAAAAAATGCCTATTAGTGGCTGTGCTAGGCTGTTCTAGGCTGTGCTAGGATGTGCTAGGCTGTGCTAGGCTGTTCTAGGATGTGCTAGGCTGTGCTAGGCTGTTCTAGGAAGTGCTAGGCTGTGCTAGGCTGTGCTAGGCTGTTCTAGGCTGTGCTAGGATGTGCTAGGCTGTGCTAGGCTGTTCTAGGATGTGCTAGGCTGTGCTAGGCTGTTCTAGGAAGTGCTAGGCTGTGCTAGGCTGTGCTAGGCTGTTCTAGGCTGTGCTAGGATGTGCTAGGCTGTGCTAGGCTGTTCTAGGATGTGCTAGGCTGTGCTAGGCTGTTCTAGGAAGTGCTAGGCTGTGCTAGGCTGTGCTAGGCTGTTCTAGGCTGTGCTAGGATGTGCTAGGCTGTGCTAGGCTGTTCTAGGATGTGCTAGGATGTGCTAGACTGTGCTAGGCTGTTCTAGGAAGTGCTAGGCTGTGCTAGGCTGTGCTAGGCTGTGCTAGGCTGTGCTAGGATGTGCTAGGTCACAGGTGATAACACGCCACAGCTAAGTGGCGAACACAGGACAATTAATGGGGTATGAAAATTCAACTATAATATCACTGGCTGAATGCACACTGTATGTACATTTAAGACATCTTTGTTGAGAACGTTTCTGTCCCGGGACAGAAACAAACACTCACATTAACGTACCGGTCGTCTTGCACCGAGGTAGGGTGACCAGAAAACGAAGAAACACTTTCACTATTACTCATTCCGTCACTGTCTTGCCAGAGGCTCGCCGCTACGATATTTCGGATGGCCTTTCAAAGTACAAATATCCCCACCTCTCCTTCAGAGTACAGGCACTGTACTCTCCACCTCCAGGACTCAAGTCCAGCTACTCGGAGTAGTATAACGAGAGGAGGGAATAGTATTATAGTGGAAGTATTAATGGTGATAGAAGTAGTAGGAAAAGTAGTGTAGTAGTGGTAGTGATAAAAAGGTCAGAGGGTGGAGACTTAGCGAAGAGATAGTAGTAGTAGACTAATTGTAGTAGTCCTCTCCTAATCAATGGAGAAACTGGTCCTTTCTTTCTGACAGACTTAGCACAAAAGTGTTAGGTTTGTCGACACCAACAATGCTCCTTTCTGTCATATTAGAGATCACAGTCATCCTGTTAACTGGTCTTCTGCTAAAACTGTTTGCCATTCTTCTAGCCTTCACAGTCGCCGTCTTATTGAAACATCTCTTATACACAACTTTAATAATATCTTAGTCTTGGCTTTGTCTCTGTAGATGTCTTCCTTTCTCATTACATTGTCAAATGCTCCAACTTCAGAACACTCGTGACTTAATCTGATCTTTATCTCCTCTCCTCACCTCTTCTCTTTTCCTATATTTTCATTGCCTTTCCCGTCTTCCGTCTAGGTGGGTTCTGCCCTGTGAAGTTTTGTCCCCTGGGATAAGGTCCTACCCTCGTGGGTCACTGTCTCTCCTGCAGTGCTCCTCTCTTGTTCTTAGACTACCTCCACTCTTACTACTTTTACTACAACTATTACTATCTCTTCGCTGAGTCTCCACCCTCCAACCTTTTTTTTTCAGTACCACTGCTACCTTCATGTAGCCACCTCTGCCACTGTTACACTACTACTACTGCTACTACTACTGCTGCTACGACTACTACGACTACTACTACCACCACTACCACTACTACTACTACTGCTACCACTACCACAACCACTACTACCACCACCACAACAATTTCCACTATAATACTATTCCCTCCTCTCGTTCTACTACTCCCGCCCCCGCCACCCTCTCGTATATATTCTGGCTTCCTTCCCTGCACGTTTCTGTGTAACTTCTTAATGATCCAAATCAGACCGAAACGTCGTCATAAGTTTCAGTCTCTGATGTGCGGGTTGTGTATTGTTCAGGTCAAAGTATTGTGTCTATGTATTCTTCATAATATTTATAACTAATATAGTATTACTAGAACACTAACTCTCCCCTTCAAGGCTGGAGACATTGCTGACCTGGAGAATGTACAAAGAACTTTCACGGCACACATAAATACGATAAAGCACCTAATTACTGGTAACGGTTGAAATCCCTTGATTTGAATTCCCTGGAACGCAGGCGAGAGAGATACATGATAATATACACTTGGAAAATCCTAGAGGGATTAGTACCAAACTTGCACACGAAAATCACTCCCAGTGAAAGCAAGACTCTGCAAGCGATGCAACATTCCCCCAATGAAAAGCAGGGGCGCCAATAGTACACTGAGAGAGAACACAATAAGTGTCAGGGGCCCAAGACTGTTCAACTGCCTCCCAGCATACATAAGGGGGATTACCAATAGACCCCTGGCTGTGTTCAAGAAGACACTGGACAGGCACCTAATGTCAGTACGTGACCAGCCGGGTTGTGGTTCGTAAGTCATTTTGTGTGCGGCCAGCAGTAACAGCCTGGTTGATCAGACCCTGATCCACCACGAGGCTTGGTCTTAGAATGGGCCGGGGGGGCGTTGACCCCCGAAACCCTCTCCAGGTATACTCCAGGCATATCTAATACAGTATTACTAATTCACTACTTAAAGCTAATACAGTACTTACAGCTAATACAGTATTAATAATACAGTAATACTGTATGAGCTGTTATACAGTACTTATAACTGATACAGTACTTATAATTAATACATTATTTATAACAAATAACTTCTAAGTCAGCTGGTTGATGGCACTGCCAGTTACACCAACACCTCATTACCGCGCCAATCATCACCTATAATTTGAATAATAATAATGATATATTATTATTATTATTATTATTATTATTACTATTATTATTATTAGTATTACTATTATTATTAGTATTACTATTATTATTAGTATTACTATTATTAATACTATTATTACAAAAGCTCTAAACCCGTGTGTAAATATGGAAGCGGTGTCTGCTGGAAGCGGTGTTAGCTGGAAGCGGTGTCTGCTGGAAGCGGTGTCTGTTGGAAGCGGTGTCTGCTGAAAGCGGTGTCTGTTGGAAGCGGTGTCTGCTGGAAGCGGTGTCTGTTGGAAGCGGTGTCTGCCGGAAGCGGTGTCTGCTGGAAGCGGTGTCTGCCGGAAGCGGTGTCTGCCGGAAGCGGTGTCAGCTGGTAGTGGTATCTGCTGGAAGTGGTTTCTGCTGGAAGCGGTATCTGCTGGTAGTGGTGTCTGCTGGAAGCGGTGTCTGCTGGAAGCGGTGTCTACTGGAAGCGGTGTCTGCTGGAAGCGGTGTCTGCTGGAAGCGGTGTCTGCTGGTAGTGGTGTCTGCTGGAAGCGGTGTCTGCTGGTAGTGGTGTCTGCTGGAAGCGGTGTCTGCTGGAAGCGGTGTCTGCTGGAAGCGGTGTCTGCTGGAAGCGGTGTCTGCTGGAAGCGGTGTCTGCTGGAAGCGGTGTCTGCTGGTAGTGGTGTCTGCTGGAAGCGGTGTCTGCTGGAAGCGGTGTCTGCTGATCTATGCAGCAGTTGCACGAATTTTATTTGTATTCAGTAATTTACTTATTTTAATATATGCGAAGAATGATGGAAGAGAGAGAGAGAGAGGAGAGGAGGGACTGGGGAGGAGAGGAGGGGACTGGGGAGGAGAGGAGGGGACTGGGGAGGACAAGAGATGGATTGGGGAGGACAGGAGGTGGACTGGGGAGGACAGGAGGGGACTGGGGAGGACAGGAGGGGACTGGGGAGGACAGGATGGGACTGGGGAGGACAGGAGGGGACTGGGGAGGACAGGAGGGGACTGGGGAGGACAGGAGGTGGACCGGGAGGACAGGAGGCGGACTAGGGAGGACAGGAGGTGGACTGGGGAGGACAGGAGGGGACTGGGGAGGACAGGAAGGGACTGGGGAGGACAGGAGGGGACTGGGGAGGACAGGAGGGGACTGGGGAGGACAGGAGGGGACTGGGGAGGACAGGAGGTGGACCGGGAGGACAGGAGGCGGACTAGGGAGGACAGGAGGTGGACTGGGGAGGACAGGTGGTGGAGTGGGGAGGACAGAAGGTGGACTGGGGAGGACAGGAGGTGGACTGGGGAGGACAGGAGGTGGACTGGGGAGGACAGGAGGTGGACTGGGGAGGACAGGAGGTGGACTGGGGAGGGCAAAAGGTGGACTGGGGAGGACAGGAGGTGGACTGGAGAGGACAGAAGGTGGACTGGGGAGGACAGGAGGTGGACTGGGGAGGACAGGTGGCCTGGGGAGGACAGGAGGTGGACTGGGGAGGACAGGAGGTGGACTGGGGAGGACAGGAGGTGGACTGGGGAGGACAGGAGGTGGACTGGGGAGGTCTTTGATCCTGAGAGAGAAAGTTAATCAATGCAGGTGGGAGCAAGTGTTCTAACATCCAGCAAAAATAATTAACTCTACCAGTGTTTGTTTTTATAGATCCAGACCTCAGTTCCTGTTATATTACCCTCCCACTCAGTTCCTGTTATATTACTCTCCCACTCAGTTCCTGTTATATTACTCTCCCACTCAGTTCCTGTTATATTACCCTCCCACTCAGTTCCTGTTATATTACCCTCCCACTCAGTTCTTGTTATATTACTCTCCCACTCAGTTCCTGTTATATTACCCTCCCACTCAGTTCCTGTTATATTACCCTCCCACTCAGTTCCTGTTATATTACCCTCCCACTCAGTTCCTGTTATATTACCCTCCCACTCAGTTCCTGTTATATTACCCTCCCACTCAGTTCCTGTTGTTATATTACCCTACCATTCGGTTCCTGTTGTTATATTACCCTCCCACTCAGTTCCTGTTATATTACCCTCCCACTCAGTTCCTGTTATATTACCCTCCCACTCAGTTCCTGTTATATTACTCTCCCACTCAGTTCCTGTTGTTATATGACCCTCCCACTCAGTTCCTGTTGTTATATTACCCTCCCACTCAGTTCCTGTTATATTACTCTCCCACTCAGTTCCTGTTGGTATATTACTCTCCCACTCAGTTCCTGTTGTTATATGACCCTCCCACTCAGTTCCTGTTGTTATATTACCCACCCACTCAGTTCCTGTTATATTACTCTCCCACTCAGTTCCTGTTGTTATATTACTCTCCCACTCAGTTCCTGTTGTTATATGACCCTCCCACTCAGTTCCTGTTGTTATATTACCCTCCCACTCAGTTCCTGTTGTTATATTACACTCCCACTCAGTTCCTGTTGTTATATGACCCTCCCACTCAGTTCCTGTTGTTATATTACCCTCCCACTCAGTTTCTGTTGTTATATGACCCTCCCACTCAGTTCCAGTTGTTATATTACCCTCCCACTCAGTTCCTGTTGTTATATTACTCTCCCACTCAGTTCCTGTTGTTATATTACCCTCCCACTCAGTTCCTGTTGTTATATTACCCTCCCACTCAGCTCCTGTTGTTATGTGACCCTCCCACTCAGTTCCTGTTGTTATATTACCCTCCCACTCAGTTCCTGTTGTTATATTACCCTCCCACTCAGTTCCTGTTGTTATATGACCCTCCCACTCAGTTCCTGTTGTTATATTACCCTCCCACTCAGTTCCTGTTGTTATATGACCCTCCCACTCAGTTCCTGTTGCTATATTACCCCACCACTCAGTTCCTGTTGTTATATTACCCTCCCACTCAGTTCCTGTTGTTATATTACTCTCCCACTCAGTTCCTGTTGTTATATTACTCTCCCACTCAGTTCCTGTTGTTATATTACTCTCCCACTCAGTTCCTGTTGTTATATTACTCTCCCACTCAGTTCCTCCGTTTATATTGTTATATTAGCCTCCCACTCATTTCCTGTTGGAATATTTCTGAGTCCGTATTGGAATATTTCAAATGAAGAAGCCAGCTGTGCGGGCGAAACGTTTCTGCAATAGTGTTGCACTTTTATTTTGGGTGTTGTGTTGCATGAAGAATGTGGTAAACAGTGTTGCAGTGTTACTCTACGTCGACAACCACGTTCATGAAGAAGCTTTAATTGCTAAAACATTTCGCTCAGTGTATAGCTGTCATGGTGTGTATCGCTCGGTGTATAGCTGTCATGGTGTGTATCGCTCAGTGTATAGCTGTCATGGTGTGTATCGCTCGGTGTATAGCTGTCATGGTGTGTATCGCTCAGTGTATAGCTGTCATGGTGTGTATCGCTCAGTGTATAGCTGTCATTGTGTGTATCGCTCAGTGTATAGCTGTCATGGTGTGTATCGCTCGGTGTATAGCTGTCATGGTGTGTATCGCTCAGTGTATAGCTGTCATGGTGTGTATCGCTCTGTGTATAGCTGTCATGGTGTGTATCGTTCGGTGTATAGCTGTCATGGTGTGTATCGCTCGGTGTATAGCTTGCATTGTGTGTATCGCTCAGTGTATAGCTGTCATGGTGTGTATCGCTCGGTGTATAGCTGACATGGTGTGTATCGCTCTGTGTATAGCTGTCATGGTGTGTATCGCTCAGTGTATAGCTGTCATGGTGTGTATCGCTCAGTGTATAGCTGTCATGGTGTGTATCGCTCGGTGTATAGCTGTCATGGTGTGTATCGCTCGGTGTATAGTTGTCATGGTGTGTATCGCTCGGTGTATAGCTGTCATGGTGTGTATCGCTCGGTGTATAGCTGTCATGGTGTGTATCGCTCGGTGTATAGCTGTCATGGTGTGTATCGCTCAGTGTATAGCTGTCATGGTGTGTATCGCTCAGTGTATAGCTGTCATGGTGTGTATCGCTCGGTGTATAGCTGTCATGGTGTGTATCGCTCAGTGTATAGCTGTCATGGTGTGTATCGCTCAGTGTATAGCTGTCATGTTGTGTATCGCTCAGTGTATAGCTGTCATGGTGTGTATCGCTCAGTGTATAGCTGTCATGTTGTGTATCGCTCAATGTATAGCTGTCATGTTGTGAATCGCTCAATGTATAGCTGTCATGTTGTGTATCGCTCAGTGTATAGCTGTCATGGTGTGTATCGCTCAGTGTATAGCTGTCATGTTGTGTATCACTCTGTGTATAGCTGTCATGGTGTGTATCGCTCGGTGTATAGCTGTCATGATGTGTATCGCTCGGTGTATAGCTGTCATGGTGTGTATCGCTCGGTGTATAGCTGTCATGGTGTGTATCGCTCGGTGTATAGCTGTCATGATGTGTATCGCTCGGTGTATAGCTGTCATGTTGTGTATCGCTCGGTGTATAGCTTGCTATACACTCGGTGTATAGCTGTCATGTTGTGTATCGCTCAGTGTATAGCTGTCATGTGTATCGCTCGGTGTATAGCTGTCATGGTGTGTATCGCTCGGTGTATAGCTGTCATGGTGTGTATCGCTCGGTGTATAGCTGTCATGGTGTGTATCGCTCGGTGTATAGCTGTCATGGTGTGTATCGCTCGGTGTATAGTTGTCATGGTGTGTATCGCTCGGTGTATAGCTGTCATGGTGTGTATCGCTCGGTGTATAGCTGTCATGGAGTGTATCGCTCGGTGTATAGCTGTCATGGTGTGTATCGCTCAGTGTATAGCGTTACCAAGTCATATTTAGTGTTGTGCTGAGCTTTATCAAGCCAAGATAAAGTTCTACACTGACCAAAACGTTGACTCAATGAAAGATATGAAAGCTCGTTTCGCGACTTGTCTTTCCCTCAGCTGGGCGAAAAGTGCGCTGTTTGGAGACAACAAAAATATTGCTCACATTCTCGAAATTAACCTGACATCAGGAAGAGTGTGTTGTGTTGTCATAGTAGTGAGCAGAGTGTGTTGTGTTGTCGTGGTAGTGAGCAGAGTGCTTTGTGTTGTCATGGTAGTGAGCAGAGTGCTTTGTGTTGTCATGGTAGTGAGCAGAGTGTGTTGTGTTGTCATGGTAGTGAGCAGAGTGTGTT
Source organism: Cherax destructor (assembly GCA_009830355.1). NCBI lineage: Eukaryota > Metazoa > Arthropoda > Malacostraca > Decapoda > Parastacidae > Cherax > Cherax destructor. The sequence goes on from WNWK01043322.1 coordinate 8,955, forward strand.
GTGTTGTCATGGTAGTGAGCAGAGTGCGTTGTGTTGTCATGGTAGTGAGCAGAGTGCGTTGTGTTGTCATGGTAGTGAGCAGAGTGCGTTGTGCTGTCATAGTAGTGAGCAGAGTGCGTTGTGTTGTCATTTTAGTGAGAAGAGTGCGTTGTGTTGTCATTTTAGTGAGAAGAGTGCGTTGTGTTGTCATGGTAGTGAGCAGAGTGCGTTGTGTTGTCATGGTAGTGAGCAGAGTGCGTTGTGTTGTCATGGTAGTGAGCAGAGTGCGTTGTGTTGTCATGGTAGTGAGCAGAGTGCTTTGTGTTGTCATGGTAGTGAGCAGAGTGCTTTGTTGTCATGGTAGTGAGCAGAGTGCGTTGTGTTGTCATGGTAGTGAGCAGAGGTCGTTGTGTTGTCATGGTAGTGAGCAGAGTGCTTTGTGTTGTCATGGTAGTGAGCAGAGTGCTTTGTGTTGTCATGGTAGTGAGCAGAGTGCGTTGTGTTGTCATGGTAGTGAGCAGAGTGCGCTGTGTTGTCATGGTAGTGAGCAGAGTGCGTTGTGTTGTCATGGTAGTGAGCAGAGTGCGTTGTGTTGTCATGGTAGTGAGCAGAGGTCGTTGTGTTGTCATGGTAGTGAGCAGAGTGCGTTGTGTTGTCATGGTAGTGAGCAGAGGTCGTTGTGTTGTCATGGTAGTGAGCAGAGTGCGTTGCTTGGAAATACAAAGTCAGAATACAGTTGCTGAAACACTGCACAAATATCCCAGGAGACTGAAACTTTTGACAACGTTTCGGTCCGACTTAGAGCATTAATAAGTCACAATGCAAGTTCTTCCACCTTCCCTTCTACCACACCCTTCATCCCGACTCCTCTCCTATATTTACTGGCTTCCTTCCCTTCTACCACACCCTTCATCCCGACTCCTCTCCTATATTTACTGGCTTCCTTCCCTTCTTGCTTCAGTGTGGCTTAAGTCCAAGTCGAACCGAAACGTCGTCATACGTATTAGTCTCCTAATTGTCGGTTATTTTTCATCATGGTGGTTTTACAAACTATATCACGCCACCATGGTGGTGTTACAAACTATATCACGTAACCATGGTGGTGTTACAAACTATATCACGCCACCATGGTGGTGTTACAAACTATATCACGTCACCATGGTGGTGTTACAAACTATATCACGCCACCATGGTGGTGTTACAAACTATATCACGTCACCATGGTGGTGTTACAAACTATATCACATCATCATGGTGGTGTTACAAACTATATCACATCATCATGGTGGTGTTACAAACTATATCACGTCATCATGGTGGTGTTACAAACTATATCACGTCACCATGGTAGTGTTACAAACTATATCACGTCACCATGGTGGTGTTATAAACTATATCACATCATCATGGTGGTGTTACAAACTATATGACATCATCATGGTGGTGTTACAAACTATATGACATCATCATGGTGGTGTTACAAACTATATCACGTCATCATGGTGGTGTTACAAACTATATCACGTCATCATGGTGGTGTTACAAACTATATGACATCATCATGGTGGTGTTACAAATTATATCACATCATCATGGTGGTGTTACAAACTATATCACGTCATCATGGTAGTGTTACAAACTATATCACGTCATCATGGTAGTGTTACAAACTATATCACGTCATCATGGTGGCGTCACAAACTATATCACGTCATCATGGTGGCGTCACAAACTAGATCACGTCATCATGGTGGCGTCACAAACTATATCACGTCATCATGGTGGCGTCACAAACTAGATCACGTCATCATGGTGGCGTCACAAACTATATCACGTCATCATGGTGGCGTCACAAACTATATCACGTCATCATGGTGGCGTCACAAACTATATCACGTCATCATGGTGGCGTCACAAACTATATCACGTCATCATGGTGGTGTCACAAACTATATCACGTCATCATGGTGGGTCACAACTATATCACGTCATCATGGTGGTGTCACAAACTATATCACGTCATCATGGTGGCGTCACAAACTATATCACGTCATCATGGTGGTGTCACAAACTATATCACGTCATCATGGTGGCGTCACAAACTAGATCACGTCATCATGGTGGCGTCACAAACTATATCACGTCATCATGGTGGTGTACAAACTATATCACGTCATCATGGTGGTGTCACAAACTATATCACGTCATCATGGTGGCGTCACAAACTATATCACGTCATCATGGTGGTGTCACAAACTATATCACGTCATCATGGTGGTGTCACAAACTATATCACGTCATCATGGTGGTGTCACAAACTATATCACGTCATCATGGTGGTGTCACAAACTATATCACGTCATCATGGTGGTGTCACAAACTATATCACGTCATCATGGTGGTGTCACAAACTATATCACGTCATCATGGTGGCGTCACAAACTATATCACGTCATCATGGTGGTGTCACAAACTATATCACGTCATCATGGTGGCGTCACAAACTAGATCACGTCATCATGGTGGCGTCACAAACTATATCACGTCATCATGGTGGTGTTACAAACTATATCACGTCATCATGGTGGTGTCACAAACTATATCACGTCATCATGGTGGCGTCACAAACTATATCACGTCATCATGGTGGCGTCACAAACTATATCACGTCATCATGGTGGTGTCACAAACTATATCACGTCATCATGGTGGTGTCACAAACTATATCACGTCATCATGGTGGTGTCACAAACTATATCACGTCATCATGGTGGTGTCACAAACTATATCACGTCATCATGGTGGCGTCACAAACTATATCACGTCATCATGGTGGTGTCACAAACTATATCACGTCATCATGGTGGTGTCACAAACTATATCACGTCATCATGGTGGTGTCACAAACTATATCACGTCATCATGGTGGTGTCACAAACTATATCACGTCATCATGGTGGTGTCAAACTATATCACGTCATCATGGTGGTGTCACAAACTATATCACGTCATCATGGTGGCGTCACAAACTATATCACGTCATCATGGTGGCGTCACAAACTATATCACGTCATCATGGTGGCGTCACAAACTATATCACGTCATCATGGTGGTGTCACAAACTATATCACGTCATCATGGTGGCGTCACAAACTATATATTTTTTATCCAATAATTTAAAATATACAATATTCCTTCTTCCAAGATTACCATTGGGGTCTTTAAAGGACCCCAGTGGTAATAAGTCACTTTGATATGTAACTGTATTTGTGTGTACCTGAATACGCTTACTTACTTGTGGCTGCTGACCAGACACTGTTCTGCTAGTTTCCACTACCAGTACCACCACCACTACCAGTACCACCACCACTACCAGTACCACCACCACTACCAGTACCACCACCACTACCAGTACCACCACCACTACCAGTACCACCACCACTACCAGTACCACCACAACCACCACTACCAGTACCACCACCACTACCAGTACCACCAAAACCACTACCAGTACCACCACCACTACCAGTTCCACCACTACAACTGCCACTTCCAGTACCTCCACAACTACCACCACCACTACCAGTACCACCACCAATACCACCACTACAACTGCAACTTCCAGTACCTCCACAACTACCACCACCACTACCAGTACCACCACCAATATCAGGACCACCACCACAACCATCATAACTACCACCACCACTACCAACACCACTACCACTACTACCACCACTACTACTACCACCACCACTGTTACCACCACCACTCCCACCACCACTACCACAACCACCACTGCCAGTACCACCACCACAACCGCCACTACCAGTACCTCCACCACTACCAGTACCACCACCACCTCTACCAGTACCACCACTACAACTGCCAATACCAGTACCACCACCACTTCAACAACCACTGCCAGTACCATCACCACTACCAGTACCATCACCACTATCAGTACCACCACAACTACCAGTACCACCACCACGACCACCACTACCAGTACCACCACTACCAGTACCACTATTATAACCTCAGGTTCTAAGGCCTGTTATCCTGAGTGTAAAAGGAAGCTTGGAGCAAAGAAACACAGTAGAAAATGCTTTGAATTGTATTTCCTTCACCAAGTATATTTATAAGGCTTTATACAACTTATGTACACTATATACAAATAGAGTAGTATTAGTGCACGCCACGATAGTCAAGGCCAAACAACAGCCAAGAGACAGAGACGACAGTACGACAACCAGCTCAGGGTGGGAATGATAATAGCAAAAATGTGAGTGGAATCCACGTCACCTTTGCCATTACCAGATCCACATTATGATTGGTTGAACCAAGGAGTTGATTTGATGACGGGGCCCCATCATCAAACCCTAGCAACGTGGTTCACTGGTTGGTGAGGCAGCCTATATGGGTGTGTTAACATGCTCCAAATAAGGTGACATACTCTTTGGATGCAACACCCCCCCCCCAAGAGGGCTCAGGACTAGGCTTCAACCTCAAATGGTTGAGTGCCGCCATGGCACTTTATAATAATGGGACCGCCTATTGGTTCCATACATTTAGTAGACTCAATGTTATTACCCAGTAATAGCATCGCATCTTTCATGGGGAATCCATCAGATACACCTACAGTCAAATACCCAGTGAAGTATTTACTCTGCACATATATTTTATGTAAAGGGACAGAAAATACTGCTCCTCCAAAAGCTTCTAACAGAACTGAGGACTGCAAAGAGGTTTGTTCAGAAAGGGGAAGTACTCCCTCTCTTATAAGAGAGGGAGTACTCCCACTACCAGTACCACCACAACTACCACCACCACTACCAGTACCACCACCACTATCAACACCACCACCAGTACCACAACCATCATAACTTCCACCACTATTGCCATCACCACTACCAACACCACTACCACGACCGCCAGTTACCACCACCACCACTGTCACCACCACCACCAGTGTCACCACCACCACCACTGTCACCACCACCACTACCAGTATCACCACCAATACCACCACCACTACCAGTTCCACCACCACAACTGCCACTACCAGTACCACCACAACTACCACCACCACTACCAATGTCACCACTACCAGTGCCACCACCACTACCAGTACCACCACCACCACCACTATCAGGACCACCACCACTATCAACACCACCACCAGTACCACAACCATCATAACTTCCACCACTATTGCCATCACCACTACTAACACCACTACCACCACCACCAGTTACCACCACCACCAGTTACCACCACCACCAGTTACCACCACCACCAGTGTCACCACCACCACCAGTGTCACCACCACCACCAGTGTCACCACCACCACCAGTGTCACCACCACCACTACCAGTACCACCACCACTACCAGTATCACCACCAATACCACCACCACTACCAGTTCCACCACCACAACTGCCACTACCAGTACCACCACAACTACCACCACCACTACCAGTACCACCACCACTATCAACACCACCACCAGTACCACAACCATCATAACTTATACCATGTTACAAAATGACACGATATCTATTAATATTAGATATCTCCAGTGAACACTAGAAAGGAAAGCCCTTCTAGCATCCAGCCTGTTACTGGGCTTTTGCAACAAAGTCAGTATCCTGGTACAGTTATCCGACATATTATATAGCTGAAGAGGATTGCAACTGATAGGGTACTAACCAAACATATATATTTAAAAGGTTTATTATCAAAGTGAGAAAATCTAGGGTAGCAAAGTAAATCAAATATAAAGATATTAATTAAGATATCAATTGGAGGGTTTTAGGAGGGTGGGTCCTCCCCTTTCAAAACAATAAGTTTTGCTGAGGGGACAAAATATATATATATAAATGACTCAAAATACCATCAGGTACAATTCATAATTACAATAATATTAAAAATAAGAATAAATGTGTGTAAGTATAGTAACTCTAAGACTCGACTCAACCCCGGTACGACAGAACAACTTCTCAAAAGCTAGCTGCACTAACAAACTGACAATCAGAACGCGTTGTCAGTAAAATAACTTCGAAGAACAGCAATATAACGGCAACACAACACAGCGTCAGGAAAAAGGAGATGAAAAACATAACTGGGGACCATCAGTAGATCCTCCAAACAGTCACAAAACTCCCCTTTTTCTGAACGGGCACATAAGCAATCCCCAAAATGTGGGGGGCACGATGCCTTATGGGAAATAGGTCCAGGCTTGTTTGGGCCCAGTTTATCAGTGTCAATGAACAACCCAGAACAACGTCGAAAAACACTGTCTAGTCTTTCTCTGTGGAGTTACACAGGTTCTGAAATATGATTGCCTCCTTAAATGCATCTCTACCCCAGAGTCAATGTCGGGGAAAAAAAAAAAGAAATGGGTGAGGTGTTGACTCGGGGTCAGCAGGCCAAAAGAGAGAGGAAGAGGAACAACCACCCAGCTCAGGTGTGTTCAGAGACTGCTCCCCCCCCAACTAGACGCCCCCGGGAGCCAGTAGTTTGCCAACACCGGCAGTTACTACACACTCTCGCACAACAATAATACATCCTACCTAATAAATAGAGCTAAGTTAAATAATAGTCTTTTAAATTAAAAAAAATATTT
>WNWK01043323.1:0-7500 GCA_009830355.1 Cherax destructor
ACACACAACACAACACACACACACAACACACACACACACACACACACACACACACACACACACACACACACACACACACAACACACACACACACACACACACACACACACACACACAACACACACACACACACAACACACACACACAACACACACACAACACACACAACAACACACACACACAACACAACACAACACACAACACACACAACACAACACAACACACACAACACAACACAACACAACAACACAACACAACACACACAACACACAAACACACACAACACAACACAACACACCCACACAAGTAAAGAGGAAAACAATATGTTTGTCCAACACCTGGGGATCTAAACTAGAAATCTCTTGTTTGTGAGAAGAATACACTTAGTGAGACCTGCTAGAACAACAAGACTGAGAGGGAGAAGAGAAGACAGGGAGAAGAGAAGACAGGGAGAAGTAAAGAGAGGGAGAAGAAAAGAGAGGGAGAAGAGAAGAAAGGGAGAATAGAAGAGAGGGAGAAGAAAAGAGAGGGAGAAGAAAAGAGAGGGAGAAGAAAAAGAGGGAGAAGAGACAAAGGGGAGAAGAAAAGAGAGGGAGAAGAGAAGAAAGGGGGAAGAAAATAGAGGGAGAAAAAGAGAGACCAAGAAGAGAAGAGAGAGAGAAGAGTAGAGAAAGAGAAGAGAGGGAGAAGAGTAGATTGAGAGAAGAGATTGAGAAGAGAAGATAGGGAGAAGAGAAGAGGGGGAGAAGAGAAAAGAGGGAGAAGAAAAACGAGGGAGAAGAGAGAAAAAGATAGGGGAAGAAAGGGGGTAGAAGGAAGAGGCATTAGAAGTGAAGGAGGGCAGTAACAGTGGTGAAGGAAGGCAGCAGGAGTGGTGAAGAAAGGCAGCAGGAGTAAAGGAAGGCAGTAACAGTGGTGAAGGAAGGCAGCAGGAGTGGTGAAGAAAGGCAGCAGGAGTGGTGAAGGAAGGCAGCAGGAGTGGTGAAGGAAGGCAGCAGGAGTGGTGAAGGAAGGCAGCAGGAGTGGTGAAGAAAGGCAGCAAGAGTGAAGGAAGGCAGTAGCAGTGGTGAACGAAGGCATCAGGAGTGGTGAAGGAAGTCAGCAGGAGTGAAGGAAGGCAGTAGCAGTGGTGAAGGAAGGCAGCAGGAGTGGTGAAGGAAGGCAGTAGCAGTGGTGAAGGAAGGCAGCAGGAGTGGTGAAGGAAGGCAGCAGGAGTGGTGAAGGAAGGCAGCAGGAGTGGTGAAGGAAGGCAGCAGGAGTGAAGGAAGGCAGCAGGAGTGAAGGAAGGCAGCAGGAGTTGTGAAGGAAGCCAGGAGTGGTGAATGAAGGCAGCAGGTGTGAAGGAAGGCAGAAAGAATGTTGAAGGAAGGCAGCAGGAGTGGTGAAGGAAGGCAGAAAGAATGTTGAAGGAAGGCAGTAGGAGTGGTGAAGGAAGGCAGCAGGAGTGGTGAAGGCAGCAGAAGTGGTGAAGGAAGGCAGCAGGAATGGTGAAGGCAGCAGAAGTGATGAAGGAAGACAGCAGGAGTGGTGAAGGCAGCAGTAGTGGTGAAGGCAGGAGTGGTGAAGGCAGCAGGAGTGAAGGAGGCAGAAGGAGTGGTGAAGGCAGCAGAAGTGAAAGAGGCAACAGGAGCGAAGGAGGCAGCAGGAGTGGTGAAGGCAGCAGGAGTGGTGAAGGCAGCAGGAGTGAAAGAGGCATCAGGAGTGAAGGAGGCAGCAGGAGTGGTGAAGGCAGCAGGAGTGAAAGAGGCAGCAGGAGTGAAGGAGGCAGTATGAGTGGTGAAGGCAGCAGGAATGAAGGAGGGTAGTAGGAGTGGAGGAGGGCAGCAGGAGTAAAGGAGGGCAGCAGGAGTGAAGGAGGGCAGCAGCAGTGAAGGAGGGCAGCAGGAGTGAAAGAGGGCAGCAGGAGTGAAGAAGGGCAGCAGGAGTGAAGGAGGGCAGCAGGAGTGAAGGAGGGCAGCAGGAGTGAAGGAGGGCAGGAGTGAAGGAGGGCAGCAGGAGTGAAGGAGGGCAGCAGGAGTGAAGGAGGGCAGCAGAAGTGAAGGAGGGCAGCAGGAGTGAAGGAGGGCAGCAGAAGTGAAGGAGGGCAGCATCAGTGAAGGAGGGCAGCAGGAGTGAAGGAGGGCATTAGAAGTGAAGGAGGGCAGCAGGAGTGAAGGAGGACAGCAGGAGTGAAGAGGGCAGCAGGAGTGAAGGAGGCAGGAGTGAAGGAGGGCAGCAGGAGTAAGGAGGAAGCAGGAGTGAAGGAGGGCAGCAGTGTGAAGGAGGGCAGCAGGAGTGAAGGAGGGCAGCAGTAGTGAAGGAGGGCAGCAGGAGTGAAGGAGGGCAGCAGGAGGGAAGGAGGGCAGCAGGAGTGAAGGAGGGCAGCAGTAGTGAAGGAGGGCAGCAGGAGTGAAGGAGGGCAGCAGTAGTGAAGGAGAGGGCAGCAGGAGTGAAGGAGGGCAGCAGTAGTGAAGGAGGGCAGCAGGAGTGAAGGAGGGCAGCAGTAGTGAAGGAGGGCAGCAGTAGTGAAGGAGGGCAGCAGGAGTGAAGGAGGGCAGCAGTAGTGAAGGAGGGCAGCAGGAGTGAAGGAGGGCAGCAGTAGTGAAGGAGGGCAGCAGGAGTGAAGGAGGGCAGCAGTAGTGAAGGAGGGCAGCAGTAGTGAAGGAGGGCAGCAGTAGTGAAGGAGGGCAGCAGGAGTGAAGGAGGGCAGCAGGAGTGAAGGAGGGCAGCAGGAGTGAAGGAGGCAGCAGGGGATCCCTGGTGTGACAGGCGACAAATGAGCAGTCCGCAGGCGGCCCTGCGGCAGGGAGCCAGGGAGCTCTATCAGGATGATCCATCCTGCCAGGGAGCTTTACCAGGGAGATCCATCCTGCCAGGGAGCTCTACCAGGTAGATCCATCCTGCCAGGGAGTTCTACCAGGATAACCATCCTGTCAGGGAGCTTTACCAGGGAGATCCATCCTGCCAGGGAGCTTTACCAGAGAGATCCATACTACCAGGGAGCTCTACCAGGATAACCATCCTGCCAGGGAGTTCTACTAGGATAACCATCTTGTCAGGGAGCTTTACCAGGGAGATCCATCCTGCCAGGGAGCTCTACCAGGATAACCATCCTGCCAGGGAGTTCTACCAGGATAACCATCCTGTCAGGGAGCTTTACCAGGGAGATCCATACTACCAGGGAGCTCTACCAGGATGATCCATCCTGCCAGAGAGCTCTACCAGGATGATCTATTCTGCCAGGGAGCTGTAACAGGGAGATCAATCTTAACAGGGAGCTCCACCAGAATTATTCATCCTTCCAGGAAGCTTTACCGGGTAAATCCATTCTGCCAGAGAGCTTTACCGGGGAAATCCATCCTACCAGGAAAGGGAGCTCCATGCAGTTCTGCCCAGCTCCTTCTGCGTGTAAACAAAGCGCCTGGATCTCACAGTATCGGCGAAGCTGGACATAAACAAATACTCGCCACATTTCGCCTTACTGTGGCTGCCTCCTGGCCCAGGAGCTGGAGTGGCATCCCTTAATACCTTCATTTTCCTGCGTCTTTCCAAACGACCATTTCCAAGCCTGTTCCTGTAATGGTGTTTTCCTTAAGGAACCCAGGCCACGATAACTTGAGTGAGGTGATGTGATCAGTCCATCAACCTTGGAGAAAAAGTATTTGAGGTGGTCAGTCCCTCAGCCTGGAGAAGAGTTCAGCTCCATGGTCTGGAACAAGGTGGTCAGTCCCTCAGCCTGGAGAAGAGTTCAGCTCCATGGTCTGGAACAAGGTGGTCAGTCCCTCAGCCTGGAGAAGAGTTCAGCTCCATGGTCTGGAACAAGGTGGTCAGTCCCTCAGCATGGAGAAGAGTTCAGCTCCATGGTCTGGAACCAGGTGGTCAGTCCCTCAGCATGGAGAAGAGTTCAGCTCCATGGTCTGGAACAAGGTGGTCAGTCCCTCAGCCTGGAGAAGAGTTCAGCTCCATGGTCTGGAACAAGGTGGTCAGTCCCTCAGCATGGAGAAGAGTTCAGCTCCATGGTCTGGAACAAGGTGGTCAGTCCCTCAGCCAGGAGAAGAGTTCAGCTCCATAGTCTGGAACAAGGTGGTCAGTCCCTCAGCATGGAGAAGAGTTCAGCTCCATGGTCTGGAACAAGGTGGTCAGTCCCTCAGCATGGAGAAGAGTTCAGCTCCATGGTCTGGAACAAGGTGGTCAGTCCCTCAGCTTGGAGAAGAGTTCAGCTCCATGGTCTGGAACAAGGTGGTCAGTCCCTCAGACTGGAGAAGAGCTGAACTCTTTTTCCAGGCTGATGGACTGACCACCTCAAATACTTTTTCTCCATTTTCAACATAAGATTTGGGGCTGAGAGATTTTCCAGCCAGTAGTCAGTTTTGGTTGGCTGGTCTTTGAACTAAAGTGAAGTTGTATCTGGCGGCTATGACCACAATGACTGGGTCTTGGTTCTCAATCCTTACTGCCAAAACTTCAACATCCTTCGTGGTGTTTAGAAACGACTCGAACACAGAGGACAACTCTTTCCCCCAGACTTACTGCATGCTCCTTCGATCGCATCTAAGTTGCACCCAGGTAGTCATATTTCGTTGTTAAAGTTGCTCTTACGTTATAGGCAACTTGCAATGTGAATACTGACTGATGCTGTAGTAGCCAGGCTTAGGCTTGGTTACAAGTACTTCTGGCAGACACAGACTGTTGTTATAGTAGCAGACATATTAAGCAAATTTAATAAATTTGCTTGCAATACATAAGTGAAGTGAAGATATAAATTCAGATGTACTCCTGTTAACCCTTTTGAGGCCTAGTTCCTAGGCCTATTGTGTATCCATATGTTCTTGTGCTACCATCCACAGGATGGATATGAGGTTCACAATAAACTAGCCACTACCATCCACAGGATGGATATGAGGTACACAATAAACTAGTCACTACCATCCACAGGATGGATATGAGGTGCACAATAAACTAGCCACTACCATCCACAGGATGGATATGAGGTACACAATAAACTAGCCACTACCATCCACAGGATGGATATGAGGTGCACAATAAACTAGCCACTACCATCCACAGGATGGATATGAGGTACACAATAAACTAGTCACTACCATCCACAGGATGGATATGAGGTACACAATAAACTAGCTACTACCATCCACAGGATGGATATGAGGTACACAATAAACTAGCCACTACCATCCACAGGATGGATATGAGGTACACAATAAACTAGACACTACCATCCACAGGATGGATATGAGGTGCACAATAAACTAGCCACTACCATCCACAGGATGGATATGAGGTGCACAATAAACTAGCAACTTCGGCGGAAAAACCGATTGTGTGGGTCTCTGTGAAAGCTACAAACACTGCATTTAACTCCACTAGGAGTCCAATAATAAATGGCATTTTGTTGCTGGTGGATAGTTTACGTCAGTAATCTGCCAGTCTCTGTAATATTTCTGATACCTGCTGCTAGCACAATGAAGAGTCTTGGTCTCTCTTCTATCAAGCAATTTACCACTGTCAACTCTATCGCTTACCCCCAAGTATCTGTAACGTCGTTGTCATATCTCCTTCGTGTCTTCGCGTCCCTGCCAACTCCATCACAATATTTCATTCGGCTTTTGTGACCGATGATTGATGTACTGCTCCACTAACAGATGGAATTTGAGTCAATTTACAAATTAGACATAACGCCAGGGCCACCACCCAGATGGCTCGTAGGTTGGACTGTGTGGGGTCAGCAGTAACAGCCTGGTTGATCAGGCATTGATAAACTGGACGGCCTGGTCTGGGACCGGGCCGTGGGAGCATTGTCCCTAGAACTCATCCTTCAGTTATAGTTCAGGAATCCTACATGTATCCTTCAGGTAGCCTTTAGGTATACTAGAGGTACCCTTCAGATATTCTTCAGGTATCCTTAAAGTATCCTTCAGGTATCCAGGTATCCACCCAAGATATCATATCCATCATATGTCAGAACGCTATTCTTAGGTTTGCTAGACGCCCATATGCTGCAGTAGTTATCTGGTTGATGTGCGCCTCAAGAGATGTGCTCGGTATTATACTCAAAGACTGCAAATCTTTGGCCCCTAGCCTATATACTGTCTGCGGTCTTCTTTGCCCTTTTCCCCAAGCTGGACCAAGCTTCCAGCCTAAGCTAACCTGACCTTTCTAGGCCTGTCTGATCCTCATCCGATTTAATTCTCCTCATTAACTTCACATCATCTGCAAACAGGAACACTTCTGAGTCTATCCCTTCCGTCATGTCATTCACATATACCAGAAACAGCACCGGTCCTAGAACTGACCCCTGTGGAACCCCGCTCGTCACAGGCGACCACTCTGACACCTCACCACGTAACACGACTCGTTGTTGCCTCCCTGTCAGGTATTCTCTGATCCACGGAAGTGCCTTTTCTGTTATGTGTGCCTGACCCTCTAGCTTTTACACTAATCTTTTGTATGGAATTGTGTCGAAGGCCCTCTCTCTCTTGTCTTACTTCCGTCACTTTGTCATAAAACTCGGTATGTTTGTGACACAGGACTTCCCTTCCCTGAAACCATGCTGGTTGTCGGGTATAGGGTTGTTCCTTTCTAGGTGCTCCACCACTCTCCTCCTGATAATCTTCTCCATGACTTTGTGTACTATACATGTCAGTGACACTGTTCTGTAGTTTAATGCCTTGTATCTATCACCTTTCTTAAAAATTGGGACTACATTTGCCGTCTTCCACACCTCAGGGAGTGTTACAAAATGACACGATATCTATTAGTAATAGACATCTCCAGTGAACACTAGAAAGGATAGCCCTTCTAGCATCCAGCCTGTTACTGGGCTTTTGCAACAAAGTCAGTATCCTGGTCCAGTTATCCGATATATTCAATAGTCTCCAGGAGGATTACAACTAGTAGGGTACTAACCAAAGCATAAAATTTAATATGTGTCTAGGGTTTCAAAGTAAATAAATGTACATATGATCAGGATGTTCATTAAGTAATGCATTAGGAGGTTAATTAGGAGGTTAGCTCCTACACTGCTCTCATATACCTTAAGGCTGTGCTGAGGGCACATATATCCAAATGACTCTGAAGTACCATCAGGTACAATGTCAGTAAGTACAATAATACAGATATATGCAAATAAGAATATATGTGAGTATGAGTGATCTCCAGGTAACTCTAAGACTCGACTCAACCAGTGTCCGACTGAACTTCTCATAAGCTAGCTTCTCTAACAAACTGACAATCAGAACAGCTTGATTGACCAGTAAAATTACCAATTCGCAGAACAGCAATATAACAAGCAATAGCAACACAGCGTCAGGAACAAGGAGATAGAAAATCGACCCTAACTGGGGACCATCAATAGATCCTCCAAAACAGTCACAAAACTCCCTTTCTACTGAAGCTAGGTTCAGCATAAACAATCCCAAACTGTGACGGTGCACAGATGCCTTATCGAATTAGGTCAGGAGCTGTAGCTAGAGACCTGAGTTATCTCAGAGTGTCAATGGGACA
>WNWK01043323.1:12500-15560 GCA_009830355.1 Cherax destructor
GCCATGGGCCAGGCTCGTCTGGTGTTAGCCTAGTCAACCAGGCTGTTGCTGCTGGTGGTCCGCTGCCCCACATATCCATCACAGCCTGGTTGATCTGGCACCTGGTGAAGATACTTGTCCAGTTTCCTCTTGAAGGCTTCTACACTTGTTCCAGCCGTGTTTCTGATATCTTCTGGTAAGATGTTGAATAATCTGAGGCCACGGATGTTGATGCAGTGTTCTCTTATCGTGCCCACTGCACCCCTACTTTTCACTGGGTTTATTCTGCATTTCTTCCAATATCTCTCACTCCAGTATGTTGTTATGGCAGTGTGTAGATTTGGGACCAGACCCTCAAGTACTTTCCAGGTATATATTATCAATTATCTCTTTCTCCTCCGCTCCAGTGAGTACATATTTAAGACTTTCCCCAGTAATTTAAATGCTTTATTAGCTCTAAGTGGGCCGTAAATGATCTCTGTATTTGTTCGTTCTCTGAGATTTCTTCTGCCTTGAATGGGGCCGTCAACACTAAGCACAAACAATTTGGCATTATTTCCCTTGTTTTGAAGGTCCTCATTACCCACCCCGTCATTGCCCTGGCTGTTACGACCTTTATCTTGTGTTCTTTGAAAGAAAGGTCAGCTGACATAAATATTCCCAAGTCTTGCACGTGTTCCTTCTATTTGACTATCTTCTTGAGTTATGTATACAGTGCATACCCAGGCCCGGCCTCTGACCACCAGGCCCGGCCTCTGACCACCAGGCCCGGCCTCTGACCACCAGGCCCGGCCTCTGACCACCAGGCCCGGCCTCTGACGAGGCCTCGTAGTTAGTAGTCAAGTCCTTCAGCATGGCAGGGCTACCTGCTGCTTGTAGGTTACTGTATGAACCACAGTTAGCCTCGTCAGGAATGGGTTGGTTCAATTTGTCAAAATTCTGGAGGGATTAGTCCTAAATATTTGCACTGACTGACTGGATAAATAGAACCTTCAAAATAAGGGATGTCAAGCCAGTGGTGATAATTTTGAGTCACTTGTTCTCTGTAGGCTGGGACACTGCTGTACACTAACAGCTCCTTCTTGTGTTAGTGTGACTTGTAGATGGTTCAAGTCAGACCGAAACATCGACATAACCTTCTCTCTCTCACCTATGTGTGTATTCCAGTCGCGGTATTGTGCCTTTTTGTTCTTTAAGGCAGGTGACACTGCAGATCTGGAGAATGTGCAGAGAACCTTCGCTGCTCGCATAAGAATGTTTTCTGGTTTAATGCCCCCGCGGCCTGGTCCCAGACCACGCCTCCTGGGAGTGATCAAGGCCTGACCAACAAGGCAGTTACTGCTGGCCACATGCAGTCCGTCGTACGAACCACAGCCTGGCTGGTCAGGAACTTATCTGAGAAATTTGTCCAGTTTTCTCTTGAAGACAGCCTGAGGCTTGTTGGTAATTCCCCTTAAGCACGGAGGAAGGGCTTTGAAAAGTAGGGACAGTGGAGGTAATTAGGTATGATTCAAGGAAGGGATGAGGAACTCCATCCTTCTTAAATCAAGATCCCTTCACTAACATCAAGGTACCTTAATTAATTGAAAGTGACCAAGCGACCTAGAACAGTATTATCAGTAACTGTACAAACCGTGGTGTCTTTGCAGAGGTTGAGTCATAGCTTCTGGATCCATCTCTCAGGGGAGTAATAAGGAAGTAAAAGCAGACGATAGAGACGAAAAGACAAACCTTATTGAAGAACACTTTATTGAAGACGTCAATCCTGATGTCTTGATCACTTTAAATACGTAAATAAAGATCAATAAAGTGTAGGTACTTGTGCACTTTTCGCCCACCTCTTAACACTGACCAAGCTACATTTTCTGAGACCTGGTTTATATAGGTGCAGTTCATACCTAGTCTTAAAACTGTGTATGGTCTTATTCTCCACCAGGTACTTAGTGTATGTGTTGTGTGCCAGCACACTCTACACTACACACACTCTACACTACACACACTCTACACTACACACACTCTACACTACACACACTCTACACTACACACACTCTACACTACACACACTCTACACTACACACACTCTACACTACACACCTTCAACACACACTTCCCAACACACTCTTCATCCACACACTTCACACCACATCTACACCACACACACTTTACACCACAATCCCACTACACACACCACATTACACACACTCTCATTTCCCCACACTCACACTACACACACTAAAATTACACACACTTACACACACCATACATTAACCCCAAACTCCCCCCCCCACACACACTCAC
The DNA here is from genome assembly GCA_009830355.1 of Cherax destructor. Classification (NCBI taxonomy): domain Eukaryota; kingdom Metazoa; phylum Arthropoda; class Malacostraca; order Decapoda; family Parastacidae; genus Cherax; species Cherax destructor. The sequence continues at coordinate 14,778 of WNWK01043323.1, forward strand.
ACTACACAAAATTCCCTTACACAACTTTTACACTAAAACATCCCTTACACACACTCACACTACACACACCACATTACACACATCTACCCCTACAAACCCCAATTTAAAAATTTTTAATCCACACCAATTTACACACACTCTACACTACAAAATAATTACACAAAACTTTTAATAACAACACACTACATTACACACACTTTTACACTACACAAATTTAATTTCACACACCCCCACACACACACACTACCTACACACTCTACACTACACACCACACTACACACAAACCACCAATAACCCCTACACTAAAACACTACACTACACACACTACACTACACACACTCACACCACACACACTCAGTCAAGAAAATTTGAGAAAGGGGCGGTTTGGGCAAGGTTAGTTCCACAACTAGGGACTGCCTTTGGGAAAAAAGGTTGAGGGGAAAAAGGGCTAACAACACTGGAGGACAGAAGGGTTAGAGGAGCATGATAACGACATACAAAATACTGGGGGAATTGACAAGGTAGATAGTGACAGGATGTTCCAGAGAGGAAACACAAAAAAGGGGAAAAACTGGGAAACTGAAGACTCAGATGAGTCAGAGGGATGTTAGGAACCAATTTTTAACCCTAGAGTAGGGTTTGGATGTGGGAAAAGGGTTTAAAAGGGAAAGATATATGGAGGGGGGGCCCTACAAATTTAAAACAAAAAGATAAAGTCATTTTAGCAGGGGGAGCAGGGGAATAGTAGCGGACAGGCAGAAAGGGGGGGCCAGGAGCCGAGTC
>WNWK01043324.1:0-15556 GCA_009830355.1 Cherax destructor
TGAAATTTGGACCGTGAATATTATGTACATAGTTTGAACATATTTACTCAGCATGCAGCTCACAGTAATCATTGATGAGTGATGATAAATCTGCGCAACGCGACGCAAAAATCCTTAATGCAGATGATAAATATAGTTTCGAGTGTTTGAAGGATTTCCCAAAGTATACTGATGGACATATCCAGCATACCCAGAAGATATGAAGTGGCTATTGTCCCATGTGTTAGTGGATATTCTACGTTAAACGGAGATATATTATATCAACATTCCCTTGATAATTAATCCTGCTTAGCTATTCATTAAGTGGTCGTATTTTGGGAGCATTTTCTTAATGCACTGGATTCCTGTAGCCATTAAATACGTAATAAGTCATATTCTACAGAGCAAATTAGAAATTTATGTATGGTGATTAGATTACAAAAAAATCAGTTTCTGTCCAATGTTCCTTTTATTACATTTCTTACATTGACTCCAATATTACAGGTCGGAAAGGTGAACACGTTCCATGAAGTCCTGAGAGTGACGGTGTTGACAAGGAGAAAAAGTCCTCCTCACCTCCGTTACCCCAAGACTTCACTAAATATATATTACTTGCTAGAACACTAATGTATTCTCCTATTAATATTCCACTTTAGGTTCATACCTCAAACTTTTGTTTAGCCATTTTAATGTCTAAGGTAAACTGCAGCCCGTTCCATAGATTTTATCTACCCCAACCCCGAAGAAATTCGTTGTATACTCGGAAAGCTTTTAAGATCTTTGGGCCCTAAAACTTTCTTCCTAACCATCTCTTAGTGGTTTGAAGTGCTGTGTTTATAGACACATATCTTTATTCTCTTTATATATTCATTAAAATCTAAAACCCAGGCTCATTTATGAATAATAATACCTCAAACGAGAGGTGAGCAGCATTCTCAGTGTCCAGCATAAGTATAATTGAAGGCTCAAACATTTTGGTCTATGAGGATATTCTTAAGATTTTCCTCCTCTGGATGTCAAACGAGATTATCCTCAAAATATCTCGTCTGTCTGACAGTGTCTTCCAAGATACTTTCTTCAAAGCATTTCATATACGAATTTTTCGATTGACACCACAAGCAAACCATACTTTTGCTGGTAGTAGTCATTAAAAAGCTGGGATTTACAGTCTATAATATATTACATACACTACCGAAAGATATTTCAAGAAGTCACTTCATTTCTTTTGGTATTCTTGAAATATTGCCCTGGGACTGTGCCAACGCCAGCAGTCTCTGACACTGATCAACGAGTGGAAGTTGTCTTACCCATAGTCATTAGTCACTGAAGAATGAGTATTCTTCTCATTCATGTTATTGTTAAATGCAAGATCACACGGTGTCTTCTGTCCAACATTCTGGCCTAAAGGCAAGACCTCACGCTGTCTTCTGTCCAACATTCTAGCAAGGACGTTACTTAAATTATGAACCATCCATACACTTTAGGACATGTTTAAAGAAATTTCTCGGTCGTTTGATATCGGTCACACCATCATTTGGAGTGACCAAGATCCCCCGACCGAAACGTATTCAATAAAGATGTCCTAAGCATATGCACTTGTGTTCATATTGTCAGTCACGTTATAATTTCTGCTTTCCTACGAACCCTCGTCTAGTTTTGAAGATAATTGGCCACATACTGATAATAGTAAATATTTTCTTCTTTATCGTTCTAATAATGCACACTCGATGTCCTGTAGCAAGTGCAGGAAATAAGACATGTGGAAGGTGTTGACACTGAAGAGCGTGATAGTGTCGACACGTACTGTGGTGTGCCTCGAATACGTATATCGTCGTATGTGTGTCGAGGGATCTACGACTACACTATGAATGGCTGCTAGTTATGAACATCAACCAATCAGGGGGAGGCTAAATTTCCCCTGACGAGTTGATTTTACACTTACACTCAGGTCTGGAGGTCAGTCTCTCACTTGCTCTGGCTGATTGCACGTACTGGTCTTTACGAGTTTGTGTGCCAGTGGCAGTGAGGGTACTTAGTTTCCATCTCTGGTTACGTTACTAAAAAGTATGGTACCTGCCTACATTACTGTTCTGTTGCAACCCTGAAATATTAATACTGTTGGTTTGGAAAATACGGGTACTCAAAAAACTGTTTTTTTTTTTTTTGTATTTTCCTTTATTTTTATTGATCGTTCCTTTACCAGTGATTAATTTTACTACCAGGTCCCAAAGGATTTCTGCATGTACCTTTTACATAGTACAGACGAACATGACTGCTGTGACACATAAACAGACGAGCATGAAGGAGTTGACACAGACTGATGAACATGATGGTGTTGACACAGACCGATGAACATGATGAACGTGTTGACACAGTCTGATGAACGTGTTGACACATACAGAAATCATATTGACCTCTGTTTGGTAACCCAGTTTCAGGTCAGGGGGGCCGTCTCAGCACCATGTTCCCGTATTTACATTTCTCTCGTCTGCCACTTTACCCGCATGTTGATAATGGAGACACGTAGCTGACTGCATTACTGTATTATGAGTTGTTCCATTTACATACACCCATAATTTAAAGTATAAATGAACACTGTTGATATTATATTTGTGGTTAAGATTATTATAAACATCTTTGATGGGTTAATAAAAAGAATGGGGGGTTATTTGGAAACTTTACATAATACAAGAGGTCACTGTCATGTAGTGTGATATGTAATCCTGAATGAGTGTGAATGTTAGAGTATTAATGTTGGGTAAAAGGACACAAGTGCAACTAATGTGACATATTATTGTCAAGCCGAAACATTGCCACAATAAAATGTCAATGTCACATTAGTTGCGCTTGATCCTTTTCCCCGAACGTCCGTGTTTTCTTATTGTGTTTGTGGCTGTACGTAAATTATATTTGACATATTTACAGTTTTATGAAAGTGTCCGAAGGCTGCAAGCAGAAGATAAGTTTCTGAGTTAGTTTAAGTTAAGTTTTACGTAAGGAACATTAAATTTTTAAACCTTAGGGGATCTTGAACCATTTAAATTAGTTATCCTACCAACTTTGTATTCAGGGAGGTGTTGTGATCATCAGGATCACAGATGTGTGATCATCAGGATCACAGAGGTGTTGTGATCATCACGATCACAAGTTATGGAAAAGAGATGTGTTTTTGACTGAGATGATCAACAGATTCCTGACTCTTAACAGGTACCAACAACCTGCTGAACAATCTGTAAGAGAAATACAGTGGTACCCGGATTTCGTACAGCTCCCAACTCGAACAATTATGTAAGTGTATTTTTGTAAGTGCTTTTGTAAGTGTATTTTTGGGGGTCTGAAAGGGACTAATTTAATTTATTCGTCCTTATGGGAACAAATTCGCTCGGTAACGGCACTCGAACAGCATTCTGGAACGAATTATTGACGAAATCCGGGGTACCACTTATAAAAAAGGATCTTCCTACGAATGATTTCTTCCCCACAGATTGAGGCTCAATCACCCAAAAAATTGCTCTGCAGCAATTCACATATCAATTCTAGGATCAATTCGCTTGTGAATATGTTATACAACGCGAATGTATTATTATATATGTGTGATAAAACAGTATTTCTATGAAGAAATCAAATACCAACAAATTCCAACCATACGAAAAATCAGTGGAGCTTTTGCATTATATTTAACTAAACATGAAACTTAACACTATGTACAGAAAGTTTTTTATTATTTAGCAACACTGAACATCAACAATGTGCTGCCACCTAGTGGGAATAAAAATCCGCTTAAGTTTTCCCTATCATATTCCATCACGCAGGATAGTGCTCATATATATACTGTTGAAATGTGTCAGCCTGAGCTGGAAGACTTCAGTAGTGTCAGCCTGAGCTGGGAGACTTCAGTAGTGTCAGCCTGAGCTGGGAGACTTCAGTAGTGTCAGCCTGAGCTGGGAGACTTCAGTAGTGTCAGCCTGAGCTGGGAGCCCTCCAATGAGGCGATGGGATATCGTAAAGATTCCATTAATAGTTTATCAGCTCCGGCAGCTCATTCACATTTTACACTTGTTGACGTTGTGAACGATGGAGAGATATTTTTGCTAGGCGAGTGTAATTTACAACTGGGTTCCTGTTTCAAGAAAATTAGATAAGCAGCAGTTTACATCTATTTCTTCTGAAGATTAATACGAGGAGAAGGTAGGGGGGGATGTGGATTGTCTCGCACATGATGGGGTGATGATAAGAATTATCGTGAATGTAAGGAGGAGCCTGACAATTGTTACCTATTTATCTCATAAACTATAAATTTTCTCAGTTTCATTGTGCATTTGAATGGAGTTACTTTATGCAGTTACGTCTCGGTAATTTCTTTTTTGATTACATTAATACGGAATCCCGACTTCTTTATAAATTTATCCTAATTATTTTCATTCTTGGCAAAGGTTTTAGTAGACACAACTACATCGAGGAGTAAGTGTAGTTTATTTTAAATATGCAAATCAGCCTCATTGTGCTTTCAGTTGCAGTTGTAGTAATGGAAAATTTAATAACTGTTGTTGTTTATTAACTTTATTTACTCATGTACAAAGGTGGTTTTTATATTTCGTAGATGAGATTGATGAATAATAAAAAATTAGAATAATTCGGGGTATTTGTTTTTGTTACGTTATGCAGTCTTATGTAGATGGTCATTTAGAAGCACTTGCGGTGGACGATGCCGGGGCCGGACTCGTCGTACTCCCCCTTGGTGATCCACATGGACTGGAAGGTGGACAGTGAGGCCAGGATGGAACCACCGATCCAGACGGAGTACTTACGCTCGGGAGGAGCAATGATCTTGATCTTGATGGTGGAGGGGGCCAGAGCAGTGATTTCCTTTCATGCGGTCAGCAATACCAGGGTACATGGTGGTACCACCAGAGAGACGTTGTTAGCGAACAGGTCCTTCCTGATATCAATGTCGCACCTCATGATGGAGTTGTAGACGGTCTCGTGGATACCAACAGATTCCATACCCCGGAAGGAAGGCTGGAAGAGGGCCTCAGGGCAGCGGGAAAAGTTCGTACCAATGGTGATGACCTGACCATCAGGAAGTTCGTAGGACTTCTCGAGTGAGGATGATGCCGCAGCCAAATTCATTTCGTTCTCGAAGTCAAGGGCAACATAGCAAAGTTTCTCCTTGATATCACGAACGATTTCTCGTTCAGCCGTGGTGGTGAAGGAATAGCTCGCTCAGTCATGATCTTCATCAAATAAGCAGTCAAGTCCCGGCCGGCCAGATCGAGACGAAGGATAGCGTGGGGAAGAGCATAACCCTCCCAGATCGGAACAGTGTGAGTAAGCCATCCCCAGAGCCCAGCACGATACCTGTGGGTACGACCAGGGGCGTACAGGGACGCAGCCTGGATCACGTACATGGCGGGGGTGTTGAAGGTCTCAAACATGATCTGTGTCATCTTCTCACGGTTGGCCTTGGGGTTGAGAGGAGCCTCAGTGAGAAGGACGGGGGACTCCTCAGGGGCAACACGCAACTCGTTGTAAAAGGAGTGATGCCAGATCTTCTCCATGTCGTCCCAGTTGGTAATGATCCCGTGCTCGATGGGGTACTTGAGTCAGGATACCTCTCTTGCTCTGGGCCTCATCACCGACGTACGTCCTTCTGACCCATACCGACCATCACACCCTGGTGACGAGGACGGCCGACGATGGAGGGAAAGACGGCGCGAGGAGCGTCGTCACCGGCGAAGCCGGCCCTTTACCATGCCGGAGCCATTGTCCACAACCAGGGGGTTACTTCGTCGTCCCCATTTTGTCTAGTGCCTCTGCTACAAAAAGAAAAAAAAGGAATCAGTGACTGATAGTATAACTACTGAATAAGACGCATGCGCGTTCAAACACGAATGACCTAAACCCGAAAATTCAAGCTCTTGACTCATGAATCCACAATGAAATGCAAATGGTCGATGATTGGTATCGCTTGAGCAGCAGTAGAGGGGGCGTTCCGCAGGGCCATTGATTCAATCCGCACTTGGTATTTTTATCATTATTGTTTATATATATATATATATATATATATATATATATATATATATATATATATATATATATATATATTTTTTGGTGCTGCCCCTTGGGGATCCCAGAAGTCGAGAAAATAGGGAGAACTTGCCCATCATTTATGTTTTTTCCCCATGGCTCAGAGCCCCTTGGCTCATGGGAAAAGTGCATCTGCCCCTCAAGGAGCTGGGCGACTCAACAGGGTAACTGGGGATCCCAGGGCAGCTAGTTTTCTTTTCCCAGCGACTCAGCGCTGTGTTCAGAGGGGTAATGTGCTGTATTCGGGCCCCACCAGCTCGGAAGAGCGGAAGTTTTTCGCATTATAATGGTGACAAAGATGTAACAATATGTACTAGACATTTTCTCTCACCTCTTTACTGTATATGCCATCTTTATATCAACAATGTATCTCTCAAATTTTTTGTACCATATTATGTAATAAAAATACCTTTTGGGAACCACTCAGGGGGTACTAAATGTTGAGGAGTGTGGGGGGATTTTTGAACCAAGTGAAAAATTGGGGGGGATTTAAAAAATGGGTAAAAATGTTGGGAGGGTAGTAGGAAAATTTGGGGGGTCCAGGGAAAAGTAAAGGGGACCTTTGAGCTATGTGAAAAGGGGTTTGGTAATAAGTAAAATTTTTAAAAAAAAGGGATAAATAAATATACAAGGTATGATATGCACAAGGAAAGTAGTTTGTTGGTTATGTTTGGTGGAAAAAGGTTTATGAGTAGGGTTCAGGATGTACATGTTTATAGGGGGAACGGATATATCAGATCATTTTTGGTTGTAGCTAATTAGAGAAAAAAGGGGAAGGGGAAAAAAAGGGAAAAAGGCAACAGCAAGTAAAAGAGGTAAAATTAAAACAAGGGGGGGGAAGTTGGGTGAATATAAGAATATTGGCAGAAAGGTGGGTAGTGGAGGGTATGGGGGGGTTAAGAAAGTTGGGGTATTTTTAAAAAAGCAGAAAAAATGTGGGGGGAAGTTTGTGGTTATGGAGGGTGGGGGGAGGAAAAAGGGTGAGTGGTGGAATGAAAAAATAAAGGGTGGATAAAAGAAAAAGGGGCTTTAGGGGTTTTTTCAAAAAGAAGTGTTAGTAGAAGAGCAGAGTATATGGAAAAAGAAAGGTGAAAGAGGGTGAGAGGGGGCAAAAAAGAGGGATGAAAGAACGGGAAAGGGTCTGTAAGAAATTTTGGAAAAAAAAAAAATTTTGGGGTGAGAAAAAAGGTAAAAAAGCCTAGGGAAAATGGATTTGCGAAAAACAGAGTGGGGGGTTAGTAGATGGGGGGCGGAGGTATTGGGTAGATGGGGGAATTTTTGGGGAATTTTTTAAAATTTGTAAAAAGGGGGGGGAAATTTCTGTATGGCCAGGGGGGGACAACATCGTTTAGGGGAAGAAGAGGGAGGAGGGGGGGGGGTGCGGGGATTCGGAAGAAAGGGGGAAAACAGCTGGAATTAAATCGCAGAAATGTTAAAAGCGGGGGGGATATGTGGGTGGTTGGTATTTTTTTTTAATAAATGTATGAAAGAGGGGAAAGGACCTGGGTTGGCAGGAGCATGTAGTTCCTTTTATAAAAAGGGGGAAAAAGAGGTAAAAAATTTGGGGAATAAGTTTCTAGATACCAGGTAAAGGGGTTTGGGAGGGGTTTTTTAAAAAAATTGAGGTAAGAAAGGTAGGATTGCAGATGAGCAAGGAGGCTTTAATGGGTAGGGATGTGTAGATCAAGTGTTTACAGTGAAGCATATATGTGAACAGTATTTAGATAAAGGTAAGAAGTTTTTATTGCATTTATGGATTTAGAAAAGGCATATGATAGAGTGGATAGAGGGAGCAATGTGGCAAATGTTGCAAGTGTATGGAATGGGTATAAGTTTGAAGGCTGTAAAGAGTTTTTATGAGGATAGTGAGGCTCAGGTTAGGGTGTGGGAGAGAGGGAGATTACTTCCCGGTAAAAGTAGGTCTTAGACAGGGTTGTGTAATGTCACCATGGTTGTTTAATATATTTATAGATGGGGTTGTAAAAGTAAATGCTAGGGTGTTGGGGAGAGGGGTGGGATTAAATTATGGAGAATTAAATGCAAAATGGGGTTGACACAGTTACTTTTTGCTGATGATACTGTGCTTATGGGAGATTCTAAAGAAAAGTTGCAAAGGGTTGTGGACGAGTTTGGGAGAGTGTGAAAAGGTAGAAAGTTAAAAGTGAACATAGATAAGATAAGGTGATAGGGTATCAAACGATTTAAATAAAGAAAAATTGGATATCACATTGGAGAGAGGGATTATGGAAGAAGTAAATGTTTTCAGATATTTGGGAGTTGATGTGTCAGCAGATGGGTTTATGAAGGATGAGGTTAACCATAGAATTGATGAAGGAAAAAGGTGAGTGGTGCATTGAGGTATCTGTGGAGACAAAAACGTTATCCATGGAGGCAAAGAAGGGAATGTACGAAAGTATTGTGGTACCAGACACTCTTATATGGGTGTGAAGCATGGGTTGCAAATGCTGCAGCGAGGAGGAGGCTGGAGGCAGTGGAATGTCCTGTCTAAGGGCAATGTGTGGGTAAATATTATGCAGAAAATTCGGAATGTGGAAATTAGGAGAAGGTGTGGAGTTACTAAAAGTATTTGTCAGAGGGCTGAAGAGGGGTTGTTGAGGTGGTTTGGTCATTTAGAAGGAATGGATCAAAGTAGAATGACTTGGAGACGTATAAATCTGTAGGGGAAGGAAGGCGGGGTGAGGGGTCGTCCTAGAAAAGGTTGGAGGAAGGGGTAAAGGAGGTTTTGTGGGCGAGGGCTTGGACTTCCAGCAAGCATGTGTGAGCGTGTTAGATAGGAGTGAATGGAGACGAATGGTTTTGGGACATGACGATCTGTTGGAGTGTGAGCAGGGTAACATTGTGTGAAGGGATTCAGGAAACCAGTTAATTGATTTAGTTGGACTTGAGTCCTGGAAATGGAAGTACAATGCCTGCACTTTAAAGGAGGGGTCTGAGATAGTGACAGCTGGGAGGGACTTTTCTCAGCTGTAGTATCTGAGCTCCTCTGCAAAGACAGTGATTATGTATGAGTGTGGTGAAAGTGTTGAATGATGATGAAAGTTTTTTCTTTTTGGGGATTTTCTTTCTTTTTGGGTCACCCTGCCTCGGTGGGGAGACGGCCGACTTGTTAAAAAAAAAAAAAAAAAAAAAAAATATATATATATATATATATATATATATATATTATACCACCATGATGAAATTTATATTATAATGCTGGAAGTGCTGTATTGGCACCATTATCAAATACAAATTATTTAGATCCCAATTTTTGTAATGGGCTCTTATCTTGACATCTAAATGACTCACGTTAAGATTGTAAGGTGTGTGTACAGGTGGTGTCAGATTGTATAGTGTGTGTCTAGGTGGTGTTAGGCTATATATTGTATCTCTAGGTTGCTTCAGGTTGTTCACTGTGTACATTTGGTGTCAGGTTGTACAGTACGTGTACTAGTGTCAGACTACACGGTGTATGTACATGGTATCAGAATACAAAGTGTGTAGAGGCAGTGCAGAGATGAACATTTATTAAAGGTAGTAAATATCCTGACCAGCGATGCTAGTTGAGACCAAGTATGACCACTCAACCTATCATAGTTTTATTCCCACTGGTGTTTTCACCAAGTTGACCGTGACCTCGTTGCTCCTGGTAATACGAACTAACAGACAATGTTTACATGACCCCAGAAATCGTAATGACTCGATTGCAAACAAACCATACCACGGGTGGGGTTCGAACCCGCGGTCAGAGAAGTCTCAGAACTCCAGACGCGGTTCGAACCCACCCGGTATGTTTTTTAGACAATGTTTATATCAATACCAATCACTCGGGGTCTGTGTCTTAAGTTGCCCTTTGAATTATGACAATATGAAATATGTAACAATAAGAGCTCGTCAGTCTCTCGTAGGAACGACGAGTTTCTTTAAATGTTTACTGTTTATCTCTTGTATTTTGTATCTTGAATAACATCCGAGTTCAAAAGAGCATCCAGGTCATGAATTGTGTTAATGCTATCCTCCGGGGAAGCAAAACTGACTTTACGTATCCAAAAAAAAAGGTAACACATGATATCCATCTTGAGTCACATATTTAACTCGCAATTCGTCACAGCACTGCCACGCACACAAGTCTTCACATACCCTCAGCCTTGAGTCCACTAAAGCTGGAGTGTTTACGGGCGCCTTTATATACCCACCTTTCCCATCCACACATCCGCTAAGTAATGGCTGCAGTTGTCATAGGCAGATATTTTCCTTAGCAGGTGTGTGGTGGAGGCTATGTGTCACACTATGATATAAATACGGACCAAGGCTGACCCCATACGTCCAGGTGCCTCAGGGAATCCCAAATACCTGAGGCAAAAAACAGGGGAAAACGCACTGATGAGCCTGAACGCCATCCAGAGATTCGTGATTTAAGACGCACCTGGTAAAACTCTAGCACATAATATCGACGTTTATGGTGCGTCTTCAGCAGAGAGTCAAGGCGGGGGGGACGTGGTGGGGGGGGTATGCTCAATATCTTGGATTTCCCCGTGGTTATGTAGGAACCCTGGTGTAGGTACCTTACCAATGCCAGTCATGTTGTACATCATTATGTACAGTTGTACGTTCTTCCTAAAATACACGGTTAGGTATATATGTGTGTTTTGGTGTTTTGTGCGTGTGTGTGTGTGTGTGTGTGTGTGTGTGTGTGTGTGTGCGTGTGTGTGTGTGTGTGTGTGGGGGAGACAGATTACAGTAAAAAATCAAAAAGCTTTTGGGGGAATCTCACTATATTTCACTGTAATGATTCTGCATAACGTGTCTATGTATATACTTAAATATCTTTAGGTGTATAACTGTATAATTTTGATTGCTTCATTATAAATTGGGCCATACATTTCTGGTGGAGAAATCAGTACCCAGGTGAAGGGCGGCTGACCTTTCATGGAGGTGGATGCTATTTTGGGGGGCCCCAAAAGTTGGCACGATTCTGCTTTCTATGGTATTGGTATATTGTGATAAAAGTGAACCCTCTTTATGGAGTTCCTCTCTAGAGTGCAACTTTTAAATTAAGGCGGGGGGAAAAATCATAAAAAATTGAATAGAAAAAGGGGAAAGGGCCCTTTCCCTTTTTTATAAAATTTTGGGAAAAGGTTTTTTAAATCATATTTTGAAAAATTGCTTTGTATAGGGGGCTTCAAAAAAAATTTTTGACTTACTTGTATAGTGACATACGTTTGTATACTGGTATGTAAACATTGGCGATAAACGATGTTATTGAAATATTTTTTGGGGTAGAAAAAAATATTGGTGGTTGGAAAGTCTTAAAGGGTAGTGACGATATAATGCACAAGTGGTTATTGTGATAGTATTATAGGTTAGTTAAAATTATAGGATTGATTGTGTGCAAGTGCGGAATAATTGCCTATCTGTAATTGTTTTTTTAGCCATAGGAGCAGAGCTAATTTTGTGTGTGTGTGTGTATTCACCAATTTGTTGTTGCAGGGGTCGATTCATAGCCCCTGGCCCCGCCTCGTCTTGATCGCTACTAGATCCCTCTCCCTGAACCAAGAGCTTTATCGTGTTTGTGTGTGTGTAAAGAAAGTTAAAAACAACTTTACAGTGATTCTTATTTATTTTCTTACTTTCTTTTTTGGGGGGAAAAAGGGAAAACCATAATTCTGCAATAACGACGGGGGAAATAGACCGGGTGGGTAGCCAGGGGGTTTTTACACCTCGGGGTCAACACCATTCCGGAGAATACGGATGCCCTCCCCCCAAAAAAAATTAAATGACTGGCATTACAAAAAAAGTGAGGCACTCACAAAAAGGGCAGTGGGCAGCTGCGTGGCTCCCTCCCTCCTCCATGCCCTTGAAAAACAATTATAATAATTGTTCATTTCAAAATTTTTTTAAAAAAATTTTTCAGAAACTGAAAGGCCATAATATCCCGGGAAATTTTATGATATTCAGGAATTTTGCTCTACTGGAAGTCAACGCCCTATTGTTGGTTCAAATCAGGGAACGGGGGGGGGTTAAAACCCCCAAAGGGAGGCGAGTTCAAAAAAAAAAGGCCGGGGTTAAACCCCTTAGGTCTATAATGTTTAAAAATTTAAATAAGAAAAAATATCATCTTTGATTTACGAGAAAAACGTACTGAAAACACATTTTAAAAAAAACCCCTGAAAACCTTTTTTTGAAAACCCGCTGAATAACCCCGTTTATTAACCCCGTCTGAAAACATTTCTGTTTAAAACCCCTACTGAATAACCGTTAATAACATGTACTGAATAACATGTTCTACCCCCACCAAATTTTGCCCCTCCCCTCGCAATCACAAATTGACCCTCACCCCCCAACCAAAAATCATGCCCCTCCCCTCCCCATAAAATATCCCCTATCTGAATAACAATCATGCCCCTCCCCCCGCCCCTCACACAACTGCCCTCCCCTAAATAACCATTATCCCTCACCTCCACCATCACACAATCATGCCCCCATTACCATCACACAATCATGCCCCCTCCCCGCAAATCAAAATTCTGACCCCACCTCGCCCATCACCAACGACCCTCACCCCCATACACCTGATCTCCCCTCCCATCAAAATCATGACCCTCCCCTCGACCATCACACAATCATCCCCCACCCGCAAATCACAAATCTGACCCTCACTCGTTCCAAATCTACCCCTCACCTCCCCACACACAACATGATCCTCACCCCCCCCATCACACAATCATGCCCCCTCACCTCGCACCACACACAACCTGCCCCTACCCCAACATCACACAATCATGCCCCCCACCATCCATCACACAATCATGACCCTCACCTCCCCCCCCATCACACATTTGACCCCCCCTGTACCATCACACATTCATGCCCCTATCCGCCCCCCAACCAAATATGATCACCGCAACACACAACTCCCCCTTCCCTTAATCCACTCATGCCCCTCCCCCTCCCCCTTTCACATAATCATGTCCCCTGCAATCCCAAAACGCTACCATCCATCCACCAACCAGTTTACCTCCAACATTCATGATTTCCCCCGCCACACAAACTACCCCTACCTCTCCACAATTTTCATACCCATTCCAAAAAAAAACGACTCCCCCTGCAACTTCATACTACTCGACCCACACACCAGCCCCTCCCCCTCACCATCACAAATAACCCTACCCGTCCATCACACAATCATGCCCCCATGCCCCATCAAAATTCGCCCCCTCATTACCATCACACATTCATGCCCCCACCCCCAATCAACAATCATGCCCCCTCCCTCCCCCACCCAATATTCATGCCCCTCACCTCGTACCTGATGGTAGGATAATATATTATTTCATGTCCATTTTTCCCCAGTCATGAACCACTATCAGTTTCATAGAATATTTTATTTTTTACGAAATAAAAATTTTTGTCTTTCTGCGTTAAATTTGTGTGTGTGTGTGTGTTAGTACCCAATTTTCCAGAAATGCTCGCATACAAGGGGCTTTCTATATAGAGTTTTCATTGAGTTAGGTCGTATACCGTAAAGTACTTGAGAAATAAAGAATTTTTATTATTATCATTATTTTATTGTTTTTTTATTATCAAAAATTTTTATTATTATTATTATTATTATTATTATTATTATTATTTTATTATTATTATTATTGTTGTTGTTTTTGTTGTTTTTGTTTTTGTTGTATATTTTCCGCCCTCCAGCTTGTATCATTATGTTTTAACAAGGCTTATGGGGGCCAAAGGGAAAAAGGTTCTGATGCTTACTCAGAACCCCTCCCATCTACGTGGAATTTTCCTCATATCATTCAGGGAAAGGTTATAATTGCAACAATATTTTGTTTTCTTTATTGACTAAATATTCACTAGATGCTCTGAAATTTTTAAAGCTTTAAAGATCTGAAACTTTATGATTGAGGGTGACGTTGAGTCACGTTCTTATTAGGGTGACCCACGTTCAGGATCGTGTAGGAGGGTTGATCTGGAAGATTAGGTTTTGCTGTGATGTGTTCGGTGTAAACATTGAGGAGTTGTGTAGTTCAGAAGCCCTTTTTTCTTTTGATTACTTTTTAATACATGCTTCCCCTCTTCTTTAAGTCCTCACTTATACTTCTTAGAACATATTTCCCTCTCTTCCCTTTTTCGTAGTCTTAGCAAATATTTCCCCCTCTTCCCTCTTTTTAACGTCTTAACACATACTTAACACACTCCCGAGGTGTTTCCCTCACGTCAACATTCTGCAGGTCATGAAATCGAAAAAGATGAATCTCATATGTTTCTCAGTATTTCCACAAATACTTATTCGTCCATCGAGGAACCCTCCTGTATTGGTTCTTAATAAATCGTAATATCTCAGTATTTCCCACATACTTATTCGTCCATCGAGGAACCCTCCTGTATTGGTTCTAATAAATCGTAATATCTCAGTATTTCCACACATACTTATTCGTCCATCGAGGAACCCTCCTGTATTGGTTCTTAATAAATCGTAATATCTCAGTATTTCCACACATACTTATTCGTCCATCGAGAACCCCCCTGTATTGGTTCTTAATAAATCGTAATATCTCAGTATTTCCAACATACTTATTCGTCCGTCGAGGAACCTCCTGTATTGGTTCTTAATAAATCGTAATATATATTTATAAGGTGCTGACATGGAAAATTTGGTCACATATTTTCGGTCATGCATTCTTTTGTGCTAAGGTGGTGGTGCTCTTGGCCTGTTCCGGTGATTCCAGCTGTACTGCTACGGCACAGTTACTGTACCGCACTTAAACAAAACCGTTTACGTCTAGATGAGGCAGTTTTGAGACCCAGATATAAACAAAAAATATAGCTTTGTCCTCACTATTTACGAAGGGCCTGGGTTCGCAGCAGCATCTGAGAAAGTTGAGCAGATTTTCTGAAAGCCATTAAAATCGGCGAATATCGTGGCTGTGAAAGCCATTAGATCCCTGTTGCCTGCCGGAAATAGTCCGAGTTCTTGGGTCAATGTTTTCCCAGGATGTTAAGTGACAAGACAAATAAACTTTAAACATATTTTCCGAAAGGGATAAATATTTAAACTGAAAATGGTGCTACCTATATGGTCGCCCAAAAAGCTACACGTTTTCAGAGAAGACGCCACTTGTGTTGTTAGTTGGTTAGTGGGTTAAGTCTCGACCCTACGAGGGTCATTTGGCTACATGTGACCTGTTCTCTACCAGTCAAGAATACTTTGATACCTAAAATTGGGATTAAACTCAGCCTATATATATATATATATATATATATATATATATATATATATATATATATATATATATATATATATATATATATATATATGTAGATAGATAGATAGATTCATGTTTAAAATATAATAAATATCTTTTAAATTATTTATGTATTTAAGGGTCAAATATTAAATACATTATAAAAAAATTTTTTTAGTCAAAACTTTGAGGGTTTCCAAGTTGCAATAGACAGCAGGGGGCTTTCTGGTCACCCCCCA